>VXBB01003372.1:485829-516216 GCA_013399915.1 Illadopsis cleaveri | reverse complement strand
ATGAGGTCTCTCTTTCTCTTACCCACTCTCCCTTCTCCCTCTCTTCTCACTTTACAAATACTAGGTATGTGACTATTTGTCAGGATGCATCTAAAAATATTCACTGGAAAAAAACATAATGATGGTCCACTCTAAATATATACAAAATAGGTCTATTATTTTATAGAGAAGAGAACTTGAGGCTTTCTTCAGGAAAGGGCTGTAAGTGCTGTATAAGGCAAGATTTATCCTTCCCATTGCTCTGCACGTAGGGACAGGCAACACACAGTTTCAGATAGAACCTGTGTCTCATTACAATATTCTTCCATTTAAACATTCATTACAAGAACTTTTGTTAATTTTATATATAAAGACATGAAATCATTCTTGCCCTCCTATTCATATACTGTGTATTTTACTGGATTCTGGCA
This sequence comes from Illadopsis cleaveri, assembly GCA_013399915.1. Taxonomy (NCBI): domain Eukaryota; kingdom Metazoa; phylum Chordata; class Aves; order Passeriformes; family Timaliidae; genus Illadopsis; species Illadopsis cleaveri. The sequence continues at coordinate 515,806 of VXBB01003372.1, read as the reverse complement.
ATTATTTCTGCATAAGACCCTCATTATTATCAGTGCTTCTAAGGGCAGAGGGGCAATTTGATGATATCAAGATTTAAAAAAAAAAATAGGACAACAATAAAAAAGTGAAAACAATCAACAAAAAAAAGCTTAAATGAAAACAGTTTTAGAAGGAGACTTGAATATCTTAGGTGACTTGTGCTACATAATCCATTTATCAAACTATGAATAGAAGCATGAATGTGGTCTAGATTGTAATTAGACTGTTCCTTTTATACTTACTGCCTAGAGAATAAGAAATAAAATCAGCACAGTAGTTTGTGCAATTTTTGGTTTCATATTGTATTTGATTTACAAAAATAAATATATATTGTTCTAGTTTTTAGCATGCCACCAAGTTTTGACACAACTGAATTACACTGATGGGAAAGAAAATTTTCATGCATGAAAGGAGGAGCTTACATCAAACTAAGACATTTGGCTGCTATGCATGTATTAATGGTGTTATGAAAATGGTTGACAATACTTTCTTTTTAAATGACAAGAGTAAGAAGGCTTTACATTTTCCAGTTAGAAGCCCCAGTCAGATGAGAGGATGCTTTTCATCTGACAGGTCTCTAGATACAAATGTTCTGTCACCCAAAGTTACAAGCAGGTGCATGCTGGAGGGTATCGATAATCTGCAGTCTTTGATACACAAGGACTTGCTGATGTGACTAGTTAGAAGCCTTACAAATTAGCAGCAGGATGCCATAGATCAAACTGTACCAGAATTTTCAGTTTCATCTGCAGCCCAGGCACTGGGCCTAAAAGTGCACTTGCAAATAAGGCTTAAGGTGTCCTATAACGGTTTTTGCACTTGTAAGGTTACAGTCTGACACAAAACCAGGAGTGAGCTGTAGCTATGATAATGGACATAATGTAGGTTAAGCAGTGTAAGTGAGTGAGCTCAGCTCTGAAAGGCCTGTGTAGTGCAAGGAGCTGCCATCTCCAGTGGCCGAGGAACTTCATCTCATTCATCACTGGTCATAATTTCTTTTCATTCTCTACACACATCAAATAACAAAGTATTCACCCTTTTCTGGTAATTTATAATGCATAAAAAGCCCATTTATGTCTCAGTGACTGACTGAAACACTCTTTGAAATGGTGGCTTTAAAGGACTGTATTTCACAAATGTGAACTGTAGAGTGGAGTGCATGGCCCAGACTTTTTGGGTAATGGTGTAGATTTTAGTGCCTCTTTCTGTCTTCAAGTGCTTATTATTGTAGTACTCAAATACTTTATGGCCAGAAAAATGGTTCCTCAGCCTGTATGCACCCAGAGTACATGTTCCTGCTCAGAACTGTAACTGGCCCGCAGTGGAAGACCCTGCCTACATCCATATTACTGAAAAAAAAATGAGGACCACAAGCATTTCAGCAATGCAATAATCTGCATTGATTAACTCTTAGCTTGATAACTGGTAGCTGTAGACAAATTTTGTTAGAAATTGTTGCCTGCAGTGGTCGAGACCAGAGTCAGGGGTTGGTTAATTTCCAGACCTCATGGGTGGTTAGGGCATCAGTGTCTGCACTTCCTCCCTGATCTTTTATCTAGAAGAGTGGGTTTGCATTTGGATGCTGGCAGGGGACATTGACAATGATATCTGAACCTGACTAGATTTGCACATACAGGCGTATGCTTTTTTTGTTGATTTTGTTAATTTTCTTCTGGTTTGACAGTTTAATTTTTTTACTTTTAAAATCTAAAGCCAGATTCAGGCAGCCAGGAAGTTATTACATATTCTCTCTTTTGCTTTTAGACAGAAATGTGTTGCTGTGAGTAGAATATATTTAAAGGTTTTATACTTCTAAAATGAATATTTTTTCAATTTTAAATTTGGAAAATATTGTCTAAAAAGTACATTTTTGAAAAAGGTATGTGCTACTATACTGTGAATTCAAAAAGATGAGTAATTTTTATGTCACCAACTACTCATTTTGTGGCAGAAACAGCCTTGTTTCTGTTTGATTTTCTCTTGGCAAATGTTTGGCCAGAAAGATCCTTCTGGATACAAATTCAGTCTGAAAAAACCACTTTGTAGCTGCATGGCCTAAGCATGCATCTGTGAACCTTCCTATGAGAATTTTCTGGGTGCTGACAAAGAATGATCAACAATTTCTATACTACATATTAGCCCTAAATCTTCATGGGAATACATTACACTATAAGAAACTTAATGATGTAATTAGAATATGAAATTAGATGATAAGCTTAAGGGTATTAAAAGATCAAAATTTAATAGAAGAAAAAGCAGAAAGGCAAAGGATTAAGAAATCTTTTCACAAGTGACTTCATGTTTTTCCTGTCCATGGGCATATGGAAAAGATAAAACTTACAAAATCTGATTATTTAGATAAGAGAAATTCTCTCAGCTCTAAAAGTGGAATTACAGCTTCAAGTATAGACATAAACCATACTCAATGTAATTAGATCAATTTATAACACAGATTTCCAAGGAAACTGTAAAAATAAAAACACTAGGAATTTTGGATTGCTCTGGTTTGTCGGTCCCAAATTTTTAAAACTCTCATTGGTGGCATTAATAAGTCTAAAATATAATTTTTACTTCTCTATTTGCATATTTTTATGTTGCTCCTATCACAACGCATTTTGTCATTTATATTGCATTTGTAAGCTTTTCACCAAAACGGATGAACTAGGGGTTGTGTGAATGTCCTTCCTGACTGAAAGAAAAAACTCATTCACTTGCCTTCTGTGAGCTGAGCTTCTACCTATTTATGGCAAATAGTGTTAGACTATTGAGAAAAGAGTAAGAGTTAATAGCATTTAGAATTTTGAATCTGAGTAATATGTATTGTAATGTTCTTTATGAATATACTTGTTGGACCAAATTTAAAATTTAGGAGTTTGCTTATACAAATATAGCATTCCTAGTGTAAAACTTAGTTAAATTGCTTGCAGCTTGCATCAGAAAAAATGTCAGCATGCATGTTTGATGTTCTGGCAAGTGCTACAGTATTATATTGCATTGGCCACTGTATGTTACAGGTATATGTGCATATAGCTATGTATAGGTACAAACAAACACACCTATATAGAAAGCTGAACAGAAAATTAACTCACTTCCATTAAAATAAACATTGTTAGGGTTAGTGTTGCGGTGTACATTTTGGGTTTTCCAATAATTATGTATGTTTTTGTTATTTGTTTATAATGGTTTATCCCTACACCCCCCATCCCTAATTCCCTGTGGTCTTTCCCTGGTGATGGATCTTGTCAATCACTGCCACCACGCCCTAAGCCTGAAAAGTTCTAGTAAGGCTTCAGGGTGACTCAGCAAGGTATCAAGTTCCCCACTCCCCTTTCTGTTCATAGATGGTCCTGCCAATTGTCCCCTGTTCTTGGTCACTTCTCCTCTTCCCTGAGATTGGTTCTAGGTATCTCCTTGCCCGGGAGATGCCCCTGGTACTTAATGAGCAACCTGAGCCCCTGAGCCTCACTCTTCAGGTGGGTTTCAGAGTTGAATAAACCTATCTGCTCTGATGTGAAAGTCCTCCTTCTTCACGTTTCAATCTGAGGTTCAAACCCACCAAACCTTCTCTATATGCTGGTCAGAGAGCAAGTTAGCCGGTGAAGCAGCTCAGGACACCAACATAGGTTAGGTTACTTTTCATAAATATGAAGTTGTGTTCCTGACATGACATTCTGATGCTAGAGGCAAAGTCCAGGTCAGCTTGATAAATGCTGGAGTGTATGCCTTTTGTGGTTAGATATTTGACTAAAATGATATTTGACAAAATTGATCAATCTATTTTGGGTTCTGAACCTCAGAGTGCAGATTTGATTGAAAACCTGCTGTGGCTAGTGAGACTTTCTTATGGCTTGAGACTGATTTTGGTATAAATGTTTAACTGAAGAAATTTTTACTGATCTCAAGATAACACAGCAATAATGTTTACTATTGCTTTTCAAAGCATTTTCGCATGGAAGACCTGATAGTATTCTTTAAGCAAAATTTTTGCATAATTAAGGAAATATTTGCAACTTCAACTACTTCCTTTCTAGTTCTTGAAGGGTATGTTGTCTTCTGTGCAGTTACTCCAGCAATGATACGGCATTTCCCAATCAAGACATAGTGGAAACCAGGATAGCAGGAACGTTCTTTCTCATGAGATTCCTGTAGTAGTCACATTTCCTACCAACTATAGTACATAGTTAATCTAAGATTCATTTGTATTTAAATCAATGTGCCTAGTTCAAATCAGACAGAAAAAGACAAGTCCTACCACATCTTCTAGGCTGCCTCTGAACTTTCTGTTTCAGGGGTGCCAAACACAAACCCTCCAAACTCGGTCTGATAGTCACAGTTTACAAATGGCACACTCCTCTCTTCTTCAAATTCAGTGTAACTTTATGGGTACTGATAGCCAGAAGGAGTCACAGGTGCNAGACCAGGATGCCATTGGCCCTCTTGGCCACCTGGGCACACTGTTGGCTCATGTTCAGCCGGCTCCTGACCAGAACTTCCAGGTCCCTTTCCGCCTGGGCACTGTCCAGCCACACCGTCCCCAGCCCATAACCCTGCAGGGGGTTATTTTGGCCAAAGTGCAGGACCCGACACTGCACCATTCACGTTGAGGAGAAACACTTGCTGACACCAGCTCTAATTCTGGTCTACTTGGTGACTCTGAAAATCCATGCCTTCTACAGCTCCCACCTGTAAAAAAGAAATAATACTACTTCCTTTCAAAGTGAGATCTTTACCTGCTAATTTTTTAGCTAAAAAATGAAGAAATAATACTTGTTTTGGAAAGTTTTTCTGTAATTACAGGTGATAACTTTCAGTGACAGATGTAGATGTTCCACTTCAGTTACTTATTATTTGTTATGAATCTACAGGATATTAATGGTTACTGATGAGAAGGGAAATAAATGTGGATGTTTGTGTGCTAATCATGTTTAGGTCAGTGGTAAAAACAGATATAAATGTATTTCAGTCCAGTTTTCGATGATTCTGATCTGTTCCTCATGCACATTTAGGAATTCAGGGTGGTGGTTTACTAAGTACTGAAGAATCTACAGAAAAAAACCCAGATAATTTCCTGGATAATAATTTGTTAAACACACAAATCTTTTTTATTTTGAGAAGAATTTAGAAAATTTTAAGAAATTCTTCTGCTAAAATCAAATATGTCCTTATAAACATTTTTTTTTTTTTAAATGGCCCTTTCAGTAATGTAGGGTACTTATTATAAAAACATCTTCTCTTTAACATTTCTCATTTTCCTCACTTTGCATTCTCTCTCCTCTGCTCTCAAGAAGGTCCTGTTTCTATGTCAGACTACAGTAAAAATTACAGCATATATAGGCAAAATACATATTTGTTTAACTGTCTTTACAAAGAGTACAATTTCATGCACTGAGCTGTTGAGTGTGTGATATATAATTTAATGTACAAGAACATTTCTTCTCAATAATTATGGTTTTCTCCTAGAAGAAAAACACAAAACAACTTTAAGAACAGCAAAAACAGATGTGATACAAAACATTCTATTCATTCAAAGACAAATTTAAAGATTGTTTGACCTATGGTTTTACACAAAGCTCTAGAAGTAAGAGAAAATACTTTCTTACAAGAGAAAGTAAATTTGTGTGCCCACATCTGTACTTATAAATGGCTAGGTAGCTCTCTTATTCTTTAAATACTAATGAATCTTGTATATATATTGTAATTTGTCTTACTTTGCAATTAGATATTTCATATGGGCAAATGTAACAATTGATTTTATTTCCTTTAAAGCAGTATTTTTTGCAAGACACTGTCACCATGTCTCAGAGTTCAGCCTCATGGAGAGAGTTGAATGAAATCTTCTTTACTGCAAGCTTTGACAAGAGTTCTCATTATACCAAAAAATTACAGTTCATCACAGACACATCCAGAAATGCTTTATCTGCCCTTGCTAAGTTCCAGTTCTCAATGCACTCTTTGGACTGAGATTATATGCAACCCTCTATGGGTATGATTTGAGACCAAGAATTTCTGCAGAAAACCTGAAAGAGAATGCATCCAGGTTGAAAAAACTGCTAGATGGAGAAAAATGGCAGTGAACAGAGCAGCATAATTTGAGCAAGCAGGGACTAGAAAAAAACATCACTGGGACCTAAAACCAGGACACTCTGCAATATATTTCTGTTTAACTGTGTGAACATCTTAACTATTCCTCCAAGTAGTTTGGATATTTTCCCACTATTCCTGGACTAGTCTTGTAGGTGGAGGCATATGTCGTGACAACGATGGGGCAACAACCACATCTTCTTACTTCCTACTATTTTGCCCTTTTCCAGTATCATTATCCATTATCAGACTTAACAATAACAATATTTTATTACTCTGGAAAAAATTCCTATTCAGGTATATCCACAAACAGATGTACCTAGCCAATGTTCGTTTAGTACACTAATGATCTAATTAGGGGACAAGATTCTTCAAATCCTGGTTGCCATTATATTTGCTAGAAAACACCAGTGAGAACTGGTATGTCTGCTAAGTAGAATGCAAAGTAGATTTTAACGAAACTGTGGAGCTATCAAAGCAGTCCTTTTTTTTTTTTTTTTTTTGGTCATAGACATCACATCTAGCTAGTATTTACAACTTACATTTTGGTTTAAATTGTCATTTACAGCTATGTAAAGGACCCACACAGTATAGTACCCAAGTACCCTTAACTAATGTTTAGGCATAATGTACTTTGTTAACATGTATTATGTTGTGTGTCACAGTTAGAGCAATTCCATTCCATAGAAACTATAACATTTGTTTCCATTCCACCTTGGAACAAGACCAAAACATTTTGGAACACTTCAGCAGAAATGGAATTATCAAAATCAATGTTTATGTATCAAAACATGTGGATGTGATTAGGGAACTGGCCTGGCACAGGGAAAATCCAGCTTCAATTACATTGTTCTATGTGAACCAAAACAGATTTTCTCCTGCTAGAACATGTTGAGTCAGGCAGGCTAAGGATTTTACCTCTAGTTCCTTTAATAATCAGTCTGTTCTTCCTTTCTCTTTCATCAAACTTGCTATTTATTTATTTTTATTTTTTTTTGCAAATCATCTTTTCTTGAGAAAAAGGTTCATTTTTTGAAATGTTGTACAGTAAAAGCGTGTTCCAACCCAAATTACTCACAGTGATTGTAGTTTAGCATGCAAATATAGCAACTTCCACTTCATCAGTAAAGAAATTCAGTCTCAGGTGTTAAGTGATTTGCACAGGATCATGATGCAACTCAGTGAAAAAATCTGATTTGGGACTAAGATTTTTTTGTGCTTTATAGAATCAACCAGCCTATTATAAAGATGAAATATATACTTACTCAGACACTCTGTTTTTCCATTTTGTGTAATATATCAACATTGGAATGCATGAATATGAAAACAATCAACTTAGAATAATAGCAATTGTTACTGTAAGTTTTCAAATCAGATGTATGACTACGAGCACATGAAGTTGGGTTGGTCACATCAGCTGACAAGTAACACAAAAGCATCTTTGCTAAAGTAAGCTCTGACCTACATTTGGCAATAAAAGCCTTTCCTCAAGGCTAGATTCTTGACTGAAATGCCAGTCCTAGATTTGAGTGCTCAAGCTGTCTCTCTAGTATATGGATTCTGACTACTCTTCATTTGGAATTCAAGAAGAGACAGAGTTGTGATTAGGGGTTGCCTCGTGACTTGAACACTCAATTGAGGAAATGAGAAGCACACATTTATTACATTTAGGGTGAAGAAATCTGGACCATGTTTTCCAGATCCCCAGCACAATCAGAAACCACCAACCTGGAAGAAATGCTAAGGGGAAAAGTTTCTCCATTTTCTCTGTTGGTTGGTACTGGGCCACTAAAGAAAGGAAAAGTTATGCTAAAGCTAAACAGGGAAAACTGAAAAGATGGCTTGCTTAAGTGAGAAAGGGCAGGGATAGGCAATGTAATAAACCCTGGGTGCTGTCCAAGCTTCTATTAATTCTTATGTAATTATTTTTTTGTAGTACCTTTTTGCTGTAACAGGCTGCTAACCAATACAATTAACTTTTCTTTAGGAAATGGCAGTAAATAAAAGTTGAGTTAATTAAATATGCTTTCTCAATTACTGTGAAGAACAGATTTTTTGTTTTCCAATACACTTTCTTGAAAACAGTTCAACTTGCAGTGGAATATGCCAGGGAGATAATCAGTTTGTTGTGCTTGGTTGCCCTACAGGAGTCTCTAGGTCCCTTCAACTGCGGTGAAAATACACAGCAACTGCTGGTCTTGCCTTGTTGGTATCCTCAGCCACACACGGGACCTATCTTGGAGGAATTTTGAATTGGAATGCTGGCTGATTTGCAGCTTCAAAAACTGACTAGCTGATGAGGGGAAAAAAAAAAGAAAAAAAAGGGTTTATGAATGTTTCAAACCACCTGTATAATGCAGAGGTAAATTTGCTTTATGTTATATATTTATGTCGGATGTGTTAAATATTTGGTAGTTTTGGTCAGAACTTGAGATCTCATTTGACCTTTAGGGACACATTTCTTTATCCAAAAGCTAATGTCTCTGATCTTAAACGGATCAACAGGGCTTTCATGCATAGGTACAAGCTTAGAAATGCATTTATTACTGCCAATGCTTGTTTCATTTTTTCGAAAGCAGAGAGGGATTTTTTTTGAATGCTGTTCCAACTCCTGGTAAATAACTCACATCTTCTAAAAGAGTTAATTAGGGGCAATTTTACTGTAATCTAATTGATCATGTTTTAAAGATGTGGTTAATTTCTCTACAGCTACCTCTGCAAATATAAGAAAATCTTCTTGTTCTTGGCCTTGTCTGAGATCTTTTTCTATGCCTACAACAGATCACTTATAAAATCAAGGTAACTATCAGTTAAGCCCTCTGCTGGAGGGCTACTGTTGTGCTGAGCAGTGCTTGGTAACACTGGATAAAACTGGTGGTGCTGATGCAGATGGAGGCAAGAAAACTAGGCGCCATTGTCTGATTTGCTCAAGCTGGGTTTGTACAGAATAGTATGTATAATAATCAGTTCAAAAGTGTGTGCCAGTGTTACTACAGGTGCTTGGGAAGGGGGCAAATACCAAATGATCAATATATTAATTCTGGGTAAAGGCAACTATATGTAAGACAAAATAGATATGTACAAGGCTCCCAGTACACTCTGAAATTATGAAAGATCAGCTGCTTCAGCTGTATCTCTACAAATATATGGAACCTGATGTNACTCAACATGTTCTGTGATTCTGTGATTAAGATGAGCCACAAATGCAATGATTTTTGAATGAGGTTTTGCACGTTAGTTATCAATGTCATATGCAATGTCATAATANGATTCATCCAAGAATCCTCAAGGATCCATCTAATGAAATCAAAAAACCTCTCTAAATGATTTTTGAGTGGTCTTGGGAATCCGGAAAGGACCCAGCTGACTGGAAACTGGCTAATGTCCTGGTTTTCAAAAAGAGCAAGAAGGACGACTCTGGGAATTACAAGCCTGGGAGTCTCACTTCTGTGCTTGATAAAGTTATGGATAAGATTGTTCTGAGAAGTATTGAAAAACACCTGAAAGACAATAGAGTCATGGGTCACAGCCAGCACAGCTCCATGAGAGAAAACGTCCTGCTTGTCAAACCTGATTTCCTTTTGTGGCAAGGTATCCCACCCAGTTATCGAGGCAAGCCAGTTGATGAGATGGTTTTGGATTTCAGGAAAACTTTCAATACTGTGCCTCACAGAATCCTTCTGGACAAAATATCCAGCACACAGATAGATAAACACATCACATGATGGGTGAGCAATTGGCTCACAGGTCAGGGACAAAGGAGGTGGTCGCAGCTCCAAGCCTGAAGGGTGTTCAAGCATTTGAACAACACCCTGGAGCACATGATGTGACTCTTGGGGATGTTCCTGTGCAGAACAGGAGCTGGACCTGATGATCCTTGTGGATTCCATCCAACTCAACATGTTCTGTGATTCTGTGATTAAGATGAGCCACAAATGCAATGATTTTTGAATGAGGTTTTGCACGTTAGTTATCAATGTCATATGCAATGTCATAATAAGTTACTGTGATCATAAGGCATCTTACATCTCACAACTGAAGAGGACATAAGCTTGGAAAAGAGTGTTATCTTGTACTTAATGCTTAATAGAAGTTTTCCTCATTTATCTGCATATAGTCAGGTTTAATAATCTGACTTTTTGTTGTTTAGGCTTATTGATCCCAATCCTAATGTATTTGTTTTTGGATACATACAAAAAGCTCATCTTTGCACTAGTAATGGACAGATAAGTTATTGGGAAATCTTAGATATTGGGATATCTTAGGCAAAAACCCTGGAGTCTTACAGGCTGACTATATTAACTCTGTTGATATTGCATTAACTACTTTTCTCTAGATGAAAATCTGCTTTTGGATCTTTCAAGATGGCTTCATTGAACAATTTTTTGAAAATATTACTTTAAATCACAGTCTTCAGATTTTTTCAATATTGTATTTTCATTTCTCTTTTCTGTTTGAGAATTTCTCTTTTCCATCAATAGAACTGAGATATTGCATTCTTGTGTGTCAATCTGAAAAGAAGTCCTAGGTGAGATATTTTCTTCATATTGATATTACATGTTTTTTTTCAATATTGTCACAAATGTCTTTTCTCTTTGTATGCATAATTTTTCTTGCTTGATAGAAATTTTAGCCATTGAACTGATGCCTTGAGAGGCTAACCTAGAACAGAGACCAGATAGAGTTAAAAAATAAAGTAGATATTTATTAGAAGGCTTTAAAGGATATACCTTGAGATAACAGAAATACACACATTTTACTGCAGAATTTTTTCTGAGACAAATCTATGGACATTGTTGAATTTCTTTCTTTTCCTTGTCTATTAAAGAAATGGATCTTTAATAACTCAGGAAATTTTTGTACTACGTGATGGGTAGAAAAGAAAAATATTGTGTATATGTGCCCTGTAATGTACAAGTTATACTCAGATATTTTCCTTCAGAACTTAGAGAATACTCCCTGATTAGCAAGTGGAACTAAAAAAAAATCCTTCTACTTTCTGAATTTTTGACTGCATGATTTTTTTTCTATTTAAATAATTAGATTTTTCAAACAGTAATTCAAAATGAGTAAGCTTTTCATCTTGTCTCCTACAATATCCTCCTTGGCAATCTGGTGAAGTATGGACTAAACAAATTAACAGTGATGTGGAATGCAAACTGACTGAAGTGCTGTGATCAGCAGAGTGAAATTCAGATGAAGGCCAATTGCTAATGGTGTAACTCAAGGATCAATACTGTATCAACACTTTTTAATGTCTTCATTAACGACCTGGATGGTGGGGCAGAGTGAGTCCTCAGTAAATTTGAAGATGATACAAAACCTGCAGAAGTGACTGTGTTTCCGTTTGGAGGGATTTTGACAGGCTGGAGAAATGGGAACTGTGTGAGGTTTAATATATGAAATGTAAAATAATAACCTCACACAACAGTACAGGCTGGGAGCCAAATGGCTGCAAAGCAACTTTGCAGAAGAGGACCTGGGGATATGAGCAGACAAAAAGTTAAGTATGAACCAGGAGCGTGCCCTTGAGATAAAAAAATCCAGCAATATCCTGGGCTGTGTTAGGAAGAGCAGTGGGTCACTGGAGGTGATATCTCCTCTCTCCTCAGCACTGGGAAGATCACATCTAAAGCACTGTGTCCACTTCTGGGCTACCCACTGCAAGAAGGTCATGGACTTATTGAAGCAAGTCTAGTGTAGGGCACAAATATGATTAATTCACTGAAGCACCTTTCATGTGAGAAGAGGGTGAGAGAACTGGGAACTCTCTGGATCCCAGCTGCATCCAGTCTGGAGAAGAGAAGGTTCAGGCAGGGATTTTATCAATGTCTATGAGCACCTCATGTGAGGAAGTAAAGAAGATTGGAGTCATATGCCTCTCAATGGTATCCAGGTACAGGACAAGTGGCAATGAGCACAAAACGAAATCAGGAAATGACATTTACATTTAAGTAAATGAGGATGGCCAAACTCCTGAGCCTTTGCCAAGAGATTTTGTAGAGTCCCTGTCCTTGGAGGCTTTCCAGACTTGATTGGATATGGCTCTGTGTTATCTGATGTAGCTGCCCCTGCTCTGAGCAGCATGAGGTGGACTAGACAACAGTTAGAAATCGCTACCAGCCTCAGCAGTTATGTGTGTGTCATGCTGAGTGATTCTTCATGTAGCAGTAAGTGAAACACAGGTGCTACTTGCTCCCTTTTCTCTTGATTGCCTTGAATGCAGATGTCTTTTTGTCTCATTTGTTCTCATTCCATCATGTGGAAAACTGACAGTTTAATGTTGAATTAACAAAGGCATCTCACTAATTTGCTAGGAGTGGGCTATTTTTGTGGGGGTTTTGGGAGGTTGTGAGTTCTTTTTTTGGTTTGGGGTTTTTTGTTTGTTTGTATTTTCTCTGAGAAGAGAGAACAGAAGTTGTATGGACATATGTGATGGGAAAGTGTGCTGACATGATGCTTTACATCATAAGACATTTCCCTTCATTTTTGGTTTGGGGTACTTCTACAAAGTATATTTACTTCTGTGGGATTCACTCTTTAATTAAAACACTCAGTTCAGGCATTTGCATATGGCTTAGCTTTTAGCCATCCACGTCAGGGCCAGGATGATGATTGCAGGTCATCCTAAGACAGGCACTAACTGGCCAGTCATCTGGAGGACTCCACAGACCACACCTGATGACAACTTTGACTGATTCTCATTGGTTCTGGTGGAACTGTATGTACCCAAAAGGTTTTTCCCAATGCTAAATCCCACTTGTCTGACTGAAAACATTTCTTCTCATCAAGTGTGTGAAGTGGTTCAAATACAGTGTTTTCTGTTTTCTTTTTCATAACCTATGCACAAAGAGTTAAGCTATGTATAACATTTTCTTCTTCAGTTTCCAGTGAACCGCTCAGTGTCAGTTATAAGAGACTTTTTCGTTTTTTGACCTATAAGCAAGCTTCATATGTGTTCTCTTTTTCTCATTTCTCTCAGTCTTGCTCCAAGATTTTAAAATGCAGATGCCCCATTAAACTAGGACAGACCAGCTGTGTTAAACTTCCACAGATGAGGATGTGAGCTTGTTGATCATTAAAAATTCAGATGATCATCCAACTTCCATTCATCTTCATAGTTGGCTACCAAGTGAATCCGAGTATCCTTATGGACTGTGAATTTGTACTCAGATTGAGTCTGGTTTTAAAATATTTATCTTGGAGATGAACATTACTACTAAGGGAAATCTAGTTGGATAACCTAAAAACTTCTGTATAGTTTTCTGTATTTAATTCTTCTCTCTCCACAAATTATAGGTTTCTTTTAAAGGTAGTGACACAGAAATTGGGGATTTCAAGGTTCTGAAGTAAATCAGAAAATAAATTAGCAGAGTGTTTAATTTGGACTTCTGGAAAACACATTTTGGCTTATTAAGAGAATTAGGTCTTGTGGGGAGGCAGTTCTAAAAGGGGAAAAAATCTCAGAAGGTCTTTTATGGACAAATTCCTCCTAGCAGAATGAATATAGGTCTATCCTGTAAAAAGGAAAACAAGACAATGTAAGGAAAAAAACTTGCCTAAGCAGGCAAGCCTCAAAGGAGATTCCATTCAGAAAGGTTATTTTTTATTTGAACCATATATATATATATATATATGGTTCAAATAAATACATATATGAGATGTAAGTGAGAATGGGCTATGAATGCAGAATAAAGAAACATTGTCATATAGGAAAAGTGCTGGAAAATGAAAGACCAACTGGAGATAAAACTGGAAAAGGAAATCAGAGGAGCTATATTATCATAAAAAACATAAGGGAAATGGGGGGTACTACTGGACGAGGCAGATGTATTAGTCACAACAATCATAATAGTGGCTCAGGCAGCTGATATCCTTTAACCTGAGTCTTCACCAGCAACGGTTTTTATCCTTTTATGCCCAGAGACAGGGTTCAAGAAAGTGAGGAATTACCAGAGGGAGAAGAAGAAAAAGTCAGAATCTCTTGAGAGAAATCAGTTCCTTATTTTCTGTTTAGACTCATTATCAGTATCACCCTGGAGAAGAAGAAAGTAGGCATGCCTGTCAAAATGCAGGTGAGGCCACACGAGGATGCAGCCAATACACTTGAAGCCAGGGCTGCTATTCAAAGGACCTTGACAAGATTGAGGAATGTGACAAACTGTAACATGACTAAACTCTACAATGACAGAAGTCCCACAACCAAGAAAGACAACTTCAGTCCCAGATGGTTTTGGAATAGAATTTTGCCCTCTGAAATATACAAAAAAGAAGTAAATCAATCAAATTTATAATTAATAGAATCATCCTTTATTGAGTCTTCCATGGATGTATAGAGCTGGGATCAGATATTCAAAGGAAGTAATTTAGTTTTTCATACAATTAAAACAGATTTGAATAGGAAACTCTAAGATACTACAAAGACTTCTTAATTTATTTCAGTAGAATCTGAAGTCAATAATATTAGACAATTGATTTAATTTTTATTTATTTCATATAGATACAGAATTTTTCTTCATCCAGACACTTTAAAAACTTAGGTAAAATATCATATCATATATCAGAACACTGAAAGAGTCTATCCAATGAATTTCTAAAGAAAGGTTTTAAAGAACCTTTGTGTCAAGGATCTTCTTATCAAATAGGAGTGTTGGATTATTCTTGGTCATTGAGAAACCATTTGTGGACAGTTTTAAACAAAAGTCAGTTCAGTTTACAACACAACCTCCCAAATGGTTATATTGGCAAAGTGAGGCACTGAATTCTGTAACAAGTACTGTAGGTTTTGTGAGGATGAGCTTCTCAAGATCTGTCTGAGACAAGCCTGAAGGCAGTTATGTTGGCTTAAGTGAGCTATTCTTTTACGAAAGCCTATGTCAGTGCAGTTTCTGTTGAACCTACATTTTATTTGTTTTTTAGGATCTCCTTTGAATGGTATTCTCCCTGGGAATTGTATTCTCTCCCTAATGAACTCAGAAAGCCTTCCAGTTCAGACGACTGTGTGTGAACACATGTGGATAATAGAAATGGGCCCTGTCACAGCAAATTCAGAAGAAATGGTTACTTCTTTGCTCAATATAGAATTAATTGCTTAATAACATACAATTTCTGCATTGCTTTATACTCTCCACAACAGAACAATAAATGCATCTCTCTTCTAACTGCAGATAAAGACCAGACACGGAAGCTAATAGATCAGCCTTAGGGTAGAAGTATTTCACCCAGTGATTCCTAACCATGAGCTAAGATTTAGCTGTGACACCAATTTAACCAAACATATTAAAAGAGAGAAACAGTAGTTTCTTGTGAAAGGGAATTGAATTTAATTTAATGGCAGTACATTTAAATTAACTTTCCTCATTTAGGTAACAAACTCCATTTTAAGGATTCATTTCCTGGTGCTGGGCAATACCGACTCTTTTATCTATTGTACACAATATTCACTGATGCAAGATATTTGTTCTGATGGGTTTGTATTCTCATAATATATCATAAACCCCACCGATTTTCCAGTGGGGAAAATGGGAAATATTGCTATCATGCATCAGCCTCAGGAATAGTCCCACTCTAGAGTAGATATTCTGGATAGTCTACATGCTGTTTTGAAGTGAATGTTTCCAATTTTAGAACTATAACTTGCTACAGCATTAGCAGCTCATGGTAATGATAGGTATTATCTGGATTTCTTTATATGCTTGGCTTTGAGGTATAAATCCAACATTGTTCTTTGCTATTTTTTTTTTTTCTCAATGAACTTAATTTTCTGTTTTCTCTAAATGCATTTTATTACATAATATATGAAACATTATCTCATAGTAAATATATTTGCCATTTCCTACTGGAAATAGTATCATTGAGATGGTTGTGACCAGGTTGCTGAGGCCAGACTAGTCATTTAAGTGTCTATAAATCAGCTATGGGGGGAACTTCCTTACTCTTAGTGTTACATGCTTTTACAGAAAAGTTGACTTGATGAGTTCTGCACAGGGCAGTTTGTACCCTCAGGACAAAGATTGGCCGTCTCCTTCAGTGGGTCAGAGATACTTGATTTGGATGCCATATAAATGATTGAGAAATGGTCCAATGGAATTGATTTTTTAAAAAAAAGACCAAGTGAAGAGGTTTTGTTTTCCCTTTAGAAAAGAGATGTGGAAAGACACATGATGTGTCTTAAAACACGTGAAATGGAACTTCATAGATGGAAGAAATAGCTAATTATCCATGGTCATAGTTCTTAGAATAACATAGTAAACTTTAACTCCAGCAAGAATGTTTTAGGTTGCACATTATGGAAAAACTAAACTGACAAAGGGGTATGCACATGCTTTTCTGTGGTGACTGAAGAAAGGAATTCCACTTCTGAATTTTTCAAGCAACAATTTCAGACAATCTAACAGAGAAAGTTTAGATTTTGGAGAAACAGGGCTGTGGCAGGGACTTGGATTAATTAACTCTTTTTCCTCTCCTCCTTTATGATTCTATGAGAATTGTGACACCACAGTGGGGATTATTGTCACACTTAAAACAGGAAAGCTGTGTCAGCTCAACATATTAACCTTAAAAATACTTGTATATCAATCAAAAAACTGTATTGTTTAATCATTGTTTATCACTGATTCATCGACTGTATATTATTTCAAAAATAGAATTTATTTGGATATCACCTGTATTGGTATACGGTTATACATATACATAGAAGGCATGACAGTATATGAAATCTTGGTAATTACAGAGCTTAGACCTTCTCCATTGTGTTCCATATGTTTCTTTTTCTCTGTATTAATAATGTTTTATTGGGATCATTTTTGAAATTTCAGAATGAAAATTTCTTTGCTCATGTAACTTGGAAAAAAAAAAGAATTGTGATGTTTTCCCACTTTTCAACCAGGATGAAATATCATGAAGTATAAATTATATTTTACATTATTTATATTAAAAAACCTTCCACACCACTGAGTATTATAATTGTTATGATTAATTGCTGTGGAGCTCAACAGTATTGCCAAAAATTAAAATTTGCAAATGGAAGCAAAATGATCAGTAAGATCCTACATAAACTAAAACAATGTTAATTAATATCATCTTGCATTACAAAACTAGTAATTCCACATATTTTGCACATCTTCTTGTGGAAAAAGAAGCTCCGTGACACACAAAAATGTGAAGTACTTTTTCAATTTTCTCACTACCGTGTTTTTGGTTTGTTAATATCAGAAATACCTCTGCAGTTTCTTAGAGACCTCAAAACACTTTGTCAATGGTGACAACTAAACCCAGGATTAATTGTGTCAGGATGATAAATTTACTCTTTATCTTTCAGAAATTATGCTTTGTCTACTACAGCTCTTACATAAAATATTCAAACATTTTGTTTTCTCTAATTTAATAATAGTCTTGCTCAATAATAGATCTCGTCAAAAGTTGGGAAAATAGTATTTTCCTTTTCCAAATACTTTTCTACACTGAGCCACATTAAAAAGCCCGAAGCAACTATGTTTTTTAAGATTACAAATTATACACTACTACTGTTTGTTGTCTAGGGTGCTACAGGGACAATTTCAGTTCAGAACAAAATAGAATATTTCCTCCCTGTACTGGATATAGACCACTTTAAGAGGTAACATTGTTTCAAATCTCTCCCTCCCTAGTGTAAGACAGAAGGAGTGTGATTTAGGGGATTTTTTCTGGGTATAACAAAAATTATTTATACAAAATTTTCCAGAATAATTGATTTTTAAGTCAATGTACTGAATTCTGTTTCGTGAGAACAATTGCCCAGTATTAACACTGTGTTGGAGACAGCTATTTTCAGCAAGTGTGAATATTGTTCTCCTGCTTGGTTGTAATCATTGAAGGTTCTGTTTGGTTGGTTGGGTCTTTCATTTGTTTGGGTTTTTTGATTGTATTGTTTGGAGGTTTTTGGGTTTTTTAGGGTTTTTTTAATTTTTTGGTGTGGTTTTGTTGTTGGTGGTGGTTTTTGTAAGTCTCAGTTTCAGTCCAAACTTTAATTTAATCTACCTGTGTTTGGAGGCAATAGCTACAAAAAAACCTCAAGCTGTCTTAGCATACAAAACACACCTCATTAGCAACAAAGACTGATGTGAACATCTACTTTGAGGCTGTGTTGGCTTTGCACTCATTTCAAAGCAGAGTTCAAAGCCCTAATCCTAATAAAAGCACTAATGACAAGGCTGCAGAGGCATTCAATGCATTCAGCAAAGGCCAGTTTTTTTGAACATGTTCTATTCCCATTTGGGTGACAGATAAGTGCTTAAATTCTCAGAGAGCTCTCTGCATTAGCTAGTGAGTTGTTGAAAATCTGGAGATTAGTGTCACTGGATGTTAGACAATTCTGAATGTCTGCCATTTATTATCAGGTCTGCTGGGAGCTAAAGCCTTGTGAAAATGGAGTCCCTTCTTAAAATTTTACCGGGTGAACTCTGAAGTCCCTTTCAGTCTCACTTTCTATTATTTCTATGGTCTAAGGAAATTTAGTCCTGAAATTAAAATTTCCTCTAAACAGATTTGTGTCTGCTTGCCTTTATGATTTTTTGTATAATCTATGAAATTATAAAAAATTCTTCTATTTTACAGAAACTTTATTTTTTGTTTTGGAGATGTAAATCATTGAAAGTGTAATCCTTTCTGCTATTTACTGTCTATAACACTGTTTTATATTGAATATTTTTCCTTCTCAATATAATCCAAATGTTTTTAATCTTGGTATACTGGTTATTATTTAAATGAGGTCTGATTTGACCACCATTGTACACATACAGTGTAATGAATCTCTTTTTTTCTATTAAAATTGTCACATAAATGTTCCAGTAGAGGTTAATCAGCCCCTATTCCTGCACAATTCTGCTCCAGATAACTTGTTCTGGAGGTGGAAATGGGCTTCAGAAGATCCTACCAAAATATAAGTGGCAAGTTATCTCCTATCTTTACACACTTGTTTCCGCTTAATTTTATGCTTCTCATATAAGAGACAGCTGAATTCCACATTTTTGATTCTCATAATTGACTACCAGCATTTGTACTGGTTCTAACACAGGTGAGTGGAGCAAAACTTTTATTGTAAGTGAGATAAGAGGAGTCAGAACAATCTAAAAATGAAAGGACTAGGAGGGCAACACTCCAGTAAATATTGTGTGATCAACAGGGATGCACAGACAATCCAGGTCACTTGGCTTTAGCCAGGCACTTTAGTTTAGTGATTGTGCTGCTGTCTGTGCATGTGTTCCTTCTTGGCAGGAGCTTACCCTGACACTGGCAGACCTGAGCTGGGTCCCTGTGCATCCAGACTTCTTATAAGTGATAAGCACAAGCCTTTGATAAGCATAAGCCAGAGGAGACAGAGGAGAGTCTACAGCAAAAAAATTACAGACTCTACAGGTAAAAAAATTTACCTGTACTCCAGTTGTACCATGTATTTATGGAGACCCTTTCTTTTGACCTGTTATGTTGCTTAGTGGAAAACTGAATTAATCTGAAAGCATTGATATGGTTGCTCAGTGTTTGAAATCTTATCCTGTAGCTGTGGATTTAGAGCAGGAGGCCAAATGATTTACAAGATTGTGGGTCTCATTTTTTGCCAGGTCTTGGCTTAGAACTAGGCAAATAAAAGCCACATTTTTTAAATATTTCAAAATTTTTAGTCAAAGAAGTTCAAGCACTTTAGCCAGTTGCCAGATGATAGTAGTAATAACACAAATGTGTTATTGAAAAATCAGTGCTGATATAGGACAGAGCCTACATACAAGTACTGTAGTGGAGGGGGAAAAAATCCCTGACAAGGCTCCACCACATACCCCAATAAATCTTGTGAATCAAAATTAAATATAAGTCAAATGTCAGGTTTTTCAGATGTGAGTTTGAAGGGGCTGCCTACACATTGGGTTACCCCTAAAGACCTACAGATAGGTATTTTGAAACTGTTGGGATGACTTGGAGAAATTAAATTTGTGCAGATGTTCCTTTACAACACATGGGCAAGTCTAGATACTTCTGGAATCTGTGAGAAAAACACAGACAATTTTGTGTGTAATATGGATTGAAGCAGTGAATTTAAATCATCTACCAAATGAGGGGTTGCTCCTTCACAGTGTCCCATAAAAAGACATCGCCAGGGTTGAAAAGCGCTTAGATTAGACTGAAAGCTTTCTGGATCTGTGCAGATAGGCTTAAATTCTGCCTTGATTTTAGACATCAGAAAAAGGCTTTTGCAAGGATATAATAACATAGCAAACTGTGTATATGCATGCCTTTTCTGTTAAATATGATTTTCAGTTTATGTTGATTTAAAAAAGAAACCAAATCACTTGTTTTTGTGCAAAATATTTTTTTCTGTAAATAAAATAGCTATCTGATACTTCCTTTAACAAGAGCCAAACTATTATATTTTGCTCATGCTATTTGTTGTATTGATGAGATACCACAGTGATACCCAGGAAGACTTTCAGTTAGTGCTAAATTAGGATACAATAGCCTAGAACAGAATATTTCCAATTGGAAAGCACCTACAGTGATCATCTAGTCCAGCAGACTGAACAATTCAGGGCAGACCAAGAGTTAAAGCATGCCGTTAAGGACACTGTTCAAATGTTTCTTAAACGCTGACAGGTTTGGAATACCAACCATTTCTCAAGGAAGACAATGAGGTATGTGAAAGAGCATAAAAGTCTGGTGTAGCAGATGTTTATGCACATAGTCTAAATTCATTTTATGAGGATGGATAAGGATTCAGAAGTGAATGAACATGCTTATGTATTTCATTAGTTCAAATTTTGTGATGAAAAATTACTGAAAGACCAAGTACTACAAAAGCAGGAGTACTAGGAACCTTTGTCAATCACATTAAAGAAAACCACATTAATCTATAGCTGTTTAGCTCCCTTAATGATGAAAATTCTCGTTAGAAAATATTTGTTGATCATTATGAAAAGAAAAAAAAGTGTATCTTTCTAGCTATTTGATAATTATTACTTACATGGTTTGTAAGGAACTACTTCCCCTAATCACTCTGAAAAGAGCTTCTTTAACTTGATGAAATTAGAATCTGAAAGAAACGGTGATATTTATTGTGCAGTCTTAAACAGATGCTTGATACAGGATCTTACTGGACTAAACATAAAAGCAGCTTTCAAAGCCAAATCATATGTGTAAAAGCACATTATTGCAGCAGTAATGGACATAGAGTAAGATAAAATATTTTCTGATAACAATACAGTATCTACATGTAAACTATTTACACAATAGAAATGTTTGTTGAGAAAGAAACCTCTAATGTCACATAGTACAATCAAATCCCTCAGATTATTTGAAGAAAGCATCTTCTCTTAAGAAATAAATACTAAGCAGATGTAAAAACTGCAAGAATACCCGAGAAGAATTAACTCCAAACACAGATTTCATCTTTTACAAGGGTAACCATAGGCCTGTTGAGATAGTTTTCAGGCCCCTTCTAAGGTTATGGAAATCTCAAGAAGAAAAATGTGCTGAAGTCTAACATGGATCATAAACTCCTCATTCAACTGTTCCCAGACTGCAGAGCATGTACTAGACTTAGTGTCTGCCCTAATGATGATCATTAAAATTCCTAAGGTGATACGCTGAGTACTTTTGAATATCTGAGGGTCTGAAAATCACTTAACTGATTATAAATTTTTCATGCTGGGAAAATTTTTGTGAGATTCTTTTAATTTAAAATACCTCACATTGGTAAGGTAGAAGAGAAAGGTGATGATTCCAAGAAAAATTTGACTGCAAGGAAAAAATACAAACCCCCTAAACTTCTGGGGTGTGACAAATAGTACTGTAAACTTCAGTTTCCAAAAACATTTTTTGAAATAGATACATTTTTGAAACAGATACAACAAAAAGGATGAATACCTGAATATTTCTGTCTCATTTCTGAAAAGAAAATGTATGTAGCTGTAATTTTTTGGACTGAGGACAATAATACTCGGGAGAAGAGGCAAGAAGACCTCGCAGAAGTCTCCAGCTTTTTTATGAGGATATGTGGAGGGGAAGCACTGATCTCTTTTCTCTGGTGCCAGTGACAGGATCTGAGGCATGATGCTGAGTCAGGGGAAATATAGATTAGATGAAAAGATTCCTCACCCAGAGGGTAGTTGGTAGCTGGAACAGGCCCTCCAGGAAGTGGTCACAGGCTCAAGGCTGGCAGAGTTCAGGAAGTTTCTCGTCAGTGCCATCTGAGGCATGGTGTGACTCTTGGGGTGTCCTGAGCAGGGGCAGGAGTTGGACTTTGATGATTCTTGTGTGTCCCTTTCAACTCAGCATATTTAATGATTCCATAATTCTGTACCTATATCAAGCAGAATTGCACTCTGGACCTGTAATGTCAATAGACTATTTCCATGAATCCTAGTGGACTATTAGTCAGGCTTTTATGTCTTGTAGATTCAATATTGTGACTTGATTTCTTAAATAGGTGTACGTCTGTGACTATGTATGTACTTCCTGCTGAAGTATGGCTGTGGTAAACACATATCAAATGAGAACTGAACTTTTCCTAAATTTGGTTTCTATAGTTGTTTTCTCTCTTTTGTTCTTCCTTGGCAAAACTAAACTTTCTCCATTTCAACTTTGCTTCAGTCAGTAAAGCTGCTTTTTTTCCTCATCTTTTCTTATAACTAGATGTAACTTATCCCTCAGTTAAATTGCTTAATGCAGATCATTCCTCCCTCTGGAATAGTGGAAGGTTTGATGCTATTTCCCAGGCTCCTCTTCCACTCTGTACCTGTCAAAGGATGGCCTTAAAGTTAATGAATCCAAGACAGCAGGAGCCAAAATGTTGCTGACGATAGCTTTCTGTCTTAATTCCAAACAGTGCTGCAAAATAGTCTTATATTATAAGGTGCAATTTAGATTGATTTGCAATGTGAGCAGGTCACATCTATGTTTCAGCAATCAAGAGCAGTGAATCCCTAGTGAGCCCTTGCTGACTATATGCAAGGTAGGATTAGAGTTAATTTTTTATTCTTTTCCAATTAGGACACAAAAAGCAGAAGAGTTATCTACTGTAGCAAATACAGGTTTCATAAAACATGGTTAAGCCATGGAAGATAATCTCCTCAATGTTTGTGGATTGAATCAAAAGGTAAATTCCCATCAAGAAATGGGATTTATATGATGGATAATTTCAACTTAAAAATGACTGGTATATAGATCCTGACACGGGGCTCAAGGTGGGCTCAAGGTGGGTACAGTGTGATAAGGCAGCCTTTGTACCACCCAGAGAATTCCCCATTTAAGTCTCAGAGGTCAGACACTATTCAGCTGCTCTCACGTGTGCTTGTCCTCAAAGCAGGGATGTGTTAAATTTCCACAAAAAGCCTTCACCTCAATGAATGTTTCACATATTAGTAATCTTGGGACTTTATGATATATCTTAATTTCTGTCCAATTCAGGAAGTGTGAACAGGAAAAAAATTGAGGATCAATTACATGCTATTGACTGCATTTCATATGATATCATGTAATAATAAAAATTAATTTTCAATACTTACAGAAGTACCTAGAAATTTCTTTATATTGAACTCATGCTACATCTTATTAAAAAAAAGTCATGAAATTTAAGTTCCCTTCTTTTTTGGCTCATTACTATTGGCTTGTATACATCCAAGTGAAGCCATCTAAATTTTCATATAATCTTGCTGCAGAGTTGGCATATTACAACTCTATACTACTTGAAAGATCTAGCTCTATCAAACATGAACCTGAAATGCAATTTCTTTTACCAGCCAAAGGCACTTATATTTTAATACTTATTATACAGTCTTCTCACATTCCAGTATTTGAAGGGATAAAAAACTCCAACATACTGTGTTGCTGTTTTTTTTTTAATCTCAGTTCTGGCCTCAGCTGATTTCCATTTTTATACAGCCATTTCAGTTTTCCCACATAACATTTTCTGACATTTTGACTTAATCTTTATTTTATGTCTATCTATCTGTCTAGCTACCTAGCTAGCTACCTATTTAGCTATCTAATCTATCTCTGTGTAGGTGTGTGTATGTGTACACATCCACATTGTTGCAGACTGACTTCCAGAATAAAGTCCCATGGACTGTAATATCTTTAACCTAGGCAGTCTAAAACAGAGAGGGAACAATTTGCTCATTGTATGAAACAGTCACAGTGATAAGTTTAATTTATAAAAGCACTGGTTATCTGCCTGCCACCTCCTTATTTATATTTTTTAAGGCTTGAGCAGGTATTGCTAAAGATATTGTGTATGCCCATAGTCCAGGACTCATCAAGAGATTGGCATCAGCTGTGATTGTTCTATAAGAAAATCCCCATTGAACACAGAGAAAGGTTGGGACAAGGCTCAGTTGGCCACTGAAAATAATTATTAGTTAATAGTAATTTTCTATCTGAAGATAGAACAGGATCATCTGTGTAAACATAAGCAAAGCTTAACTTTCCTAATTCTAGGGGAAAAAAAATCAAGCTATCACTCTTTTGCAGCCTTGTGTAGTTTTCACTGGTTTGCATCTTGAGTTCCATATGGAATAGTTTCCCCAGAGAAGAATGTCTTTAAGTATCAAACCAGCTCAGCAGGATCCATAAAATTGAGATTATACCACTGGTCTTTGTTTTAAACATAAACAGCATGAGAACTACCCTTTGGTAAAGGGCTTAGAGATGGATTGATGAAATGGGCTATACATTAACTAAAATAGTATTATTGCAAAATGGTAAGATCTGCTCCAATCTAAAGTGAAAGCTGTCTTTATTTTATTTTTGTTTTAGTTGACTTGTGTCACAGTAGGGACTCAGAAATTAATGTAAAATTCAAAGTGTGATTGAAATATACTTCATAAATCAGGCCTTTTCTTGTCAATCTGCTATAATATATGGCTTTTGAAATCTCAAAAATGGTTTGAACTTTTTTTATGTCATTTTATGTTGTAAAACTATTTTTCAAACATGCTATTAGGCTTTAAGTGTTCTTGGATGTGGTCTGACTGTATAAATTACATACTTTTTATACACAATCCTTATATAGTTTTGTTCTGTGCAGAAGTTTTGGCATTTCAAGTTATGGTTCCCTCCTCTTCCCCACATTTGCTGAAAATTTTGGGGCAAGAAGTTATTTTCTGTAGTTCACACAGAGATTGACATTTAGTTCATTATTCTATGAAAAATGTTTAGTGATCCCACAGTATTTCTATGCACTACAGAAGTGTTGACATTAATTTTTTTCCTCATTAAATTCAGGTCTCAAGAGTGTGCTCATATGACTATTAACATCTTCTCTCCCATGGCTGAGTGAAACCTTGGCAGCTATATGCAGGGGTTTATAAGTATTGCATTCATTTCAGACTTGGTGGCCAAAAGGAGAGGTTTCAATAAACATTTAGCCCAGGGACAATTTTGTAGAATTGAGACAGTTCTGTCTCCTTTGCTAATGGTTGTAGTGACCCTACTGAAGCTTCATAACATTTTAAGCCCCAGAAAAAACAAAACTAACCTTGAATGAACATTGTAATATATGAATTTTTTGATTCTGCAAATGTTTTGTTAGATCTTTCCTCCACTAATATTGGAGAGGTATTAATCTCTGTTACAAAAGTTTCTAAAAATACATGAGGGTTTGCATTAATCTGTTGCTTGTGATTTTTACAATTTTCCCTACCTTGAATAGATATCATCTGATAAAACTATGTTACTGCATTATGGTCTCTGATATTACTGTGGGTCACTAGGATTGGAGTGTCTCTGCTGTAAGGAAAGGCTGAGAGATGCTATTGTTTAACCTGGAGAAAAGAAAGCTTGAGAGTATATCAATACCTAAAGGACAGAGGATGGAGCTGGTTTTTTTTTCAGTAATGTCCAGTGAAAAGCAATGGCATGAACTCAAATAAGCAAGACTCCATCTGAACATAGGTAAACACATTGACCAAGCACTGGCAC
The DNA here is from genome assembly GCA_013399915.1 of Illadopsis cleaveri. Taxonomy (NCBI): domain Eukaryota; kingdom Metazoa; phylum Chordata; class Aves; order Passeriformes; family Timaliidae; genus Illadopsis; species Illadopsis cleaveri. The sequence continues at coordinate 489,762 of VXBB01003372.1, read as the reverse complement.
AGGTTGTCTGGAGATGCTGCAGTCTCCATTCTTGGAGATGCTTTATCTATAACTAGATAGAATAAAAGTTTCATTATGGCATGAGAATCTTTTCATTGAAATAAGATGTCTGGAAATTGTAACCTTACTGCACCATTTTGAAAACTATATTTTTTTTCATTTCTGTATTAGCTGATCAAATCCACGCTTTTTTCTATTTGACTAATATCTCTATTGGGTTTGCATGGCAAGGTTTTTTAACAGGGTGGGCTACAGGGGTGTTTTCTGTGCAAGCTGCCAGAAGAAGCTTCTCCCATGTCCGAGAACGTCAATATCAGCCAGCTTCAAGACAGACCCATCTCTCACTGAGGCCAAGCCAATCAGGAATGGTGGAAATAGTGACAAATCTGGCACAACAGATTTAAGAAGGGGGAAAAAAACCTTCACAGTTGCAGGCTGAGAGCTGAGTGAGATTATGTGAAGTAGCTCAGCAGACACCAAGATCAGGGAAGAGGAAGGGGGATAATGTGTTCCAGGCACCAGAGCAGAGATTCCCCTGCAGTCTGTCACCCTGCAGTCCACTTGAATNCACTGAAGTCCAGATGGAGCAGATAACCACTGGCAGACCCTGGAGCACTCATGCCAGAGCAGGTGGATGTCTGAAGGTGGCTGTGACCCTGTGAGAAGCCCATGCTGGAGCAAGTTCCTAGCAGGACCTGTGGCCCCCTAGAGAGGTGACCCCATTCTGGAGCAGGTTTGCTGGCAACACCTGTGACCTGATGGGTGACCCATACAGGGAGCTGTTCATGAAAACTGCAGCCCATGAGAAGGACTCACACTGAAGAAGTTCATGGAGGATTTTTTTTCTTGGAAGGGACCCCATACTGGAGCAGAGTCCTCCCTCTGAGGAAGAAAGAGCAGCAGAGATAACATGATGAACAGCTCCCATGTCTTTAGGCCATTGTGGGGGAGGAGGTAGAAAAAATTGGGAATGATGTTGAAACACAGGAAAAAGGGAGGGGTGAGAAGAAGTTGATTTGAAAGTTTGGTTTTATTTCTCTTTATCCTACTCTGATTGGTTTGGTAATAAATTAAATTTGTTTTTCACAAGCAGAATTTGTTTTGCCTGTGACAGGAACTGGTCTGGGTAAGGAAAAGGATCTCTCCTTATCCTTGACCCCTGGGCCTTTCACTCTCTCCTGTCCAGCTGAGGAGAAAAGTGATAGAACAGCTTTGGTGGGTACTCAACGTCCATCCACAGTTAATACATCACAGGTTCACACAATGTTTCAAGAATTTGTTTCAGAAGAACTTGTGGGTGTGTGAGAAATTACTAAGAAACCAGAGATAGAGGGCAGGTCTTATATTTACACTAGAAAACTCGATTCTAATGGAAAATCAGCTCTCTGTGACATTGAAAATCTTTGTTCTGTGAATGCATATGATGTCACAAGTGAGAACTGAGATAAATATGGTTCATTAATAAAAGGTTATACTTTCATGTCATCGCCCTTAGTAATAACATCAAGGTAAACTAATATACTGAATCAAATATCTTTTATGAAATCTGCCTGCAAATTCCATAAGGAATTTCCAAGAGTGGAATCTAGTATTTTGAATAGCTCCTTCATGAGGGACTTTTTTCCCCTATAGACTATATTAAATGTTATTTTTTTTAAGAGAGCTTAGATTTAACGGCTGTTGACAAGGGTTTAATGGCTGCTCTGCATCAAGGGAAATTTAGAAAGCCTTTACCCATCAAAATTTATACTTATTAGTTACCTGATGACCAATTACCATTAGTTACCTGGTGATCAAATATATTCCAACTGTCTGCTAGAGCCCTGTCAGGTCTCCTTCTGACTTGTCCAATCTCCCTCTGAGATGTCCAGAGGGACATCTTTGCTCTGCCAGGTCTCAGTTTTAATTTTAAAGCCCTGTCCTTTTCAGTTGTTTCAGCTGGTTGTGTGCTTTGTCTTCAATCTCTTTGTAGAAATTTCAGCTTAGGCAGAAGTTCGTCTCTTTGGGCACTAGCTAAGAAACACACAGACTATATAAGGGTTTTGTAATCACTTGTTGTTTGGGTCAGTGCAAGACATTTGCAGGTCCAGAAAACATCAATTTAAAAAACACTTCAATTTTTTTTTTCTCTGATTTCCATAGACTTCTTCGTGTGCTTTGATCTTCACAATCCCTAGTATAATCCAGGGGTCTTGCCACTTTTCCTCAAAATTTTTAAAATCTTGTTGCAGATATTTGTATATTTATATCTTTTCACTCCCTTTTCTAAGTTTCGTGCATGTATATTGAGAAACTTCTCACTTATTATTTTCAGCTACTTCATATAAGGATTCTTTGTTCTGCTGTGTTGTGCAATCACTGTCCCACACCAGATGATGTGGGACAGCTCAGTTGCTTCCTTTATAGGCTTGAAAAACTGTAAAGCAAATTATTTACCTTAGGGAGCTCCAGCTGATTGAAAGATCATAAAAATTTAGTGACTTTTTCCACTGCTAATTATACTCAAGGTATAAGAATTGCTCTCTTTTGAATTTATGTCAGTATAGAGAACAAATGGGTAGAGAAGACAACCATATACTACGTTTAAAATTAAATGTACAGCCTAAGAAAAAGTTGATCGTTTTACAGAGTTCAGTGTGGATTTAATATGTTGTTGTTGTTGTTTTGTTTCTTTTTGTAGTAGAAGAGTTTGATATCTGGCAACATTTTCACTGAGGAAATTTTTTTCATTCGAGATAGTCCTTAGAGAACAAATACCTTGTCTACACTGGGATGTTCTGTGCAATTTAGGTGTCTGTCCAGGTTTAGGGCAAATTTAGGAGGAAACTTCTGACTGGGGTTCTTCTACAAAGCAAATTCAAGTGGCCCCTCTCCTCCAGTGGTTTGGGAAAGATTTTTTGGAGGAAAGTGAAAAAACCTCTGTTTATTTAACAAGCAAGTACTTACAAACATGAAAAAATGAATAGTATTAAACAATGGAACCTCTCATTGTTTTGAAGAGATGGCAAATTCGGAGGGAGTCCTTTTCATGAGGTGTAGGTCAGCTAGCTCAGTCTCCTANTTATTTTCAGCTACTTCATATAAGGATTCTTTGTTCTGCTGTGTTGTGCAATCACTGTCCCACACCAGATGATGTGGGACAGCTCAGTTGCTTCCTTTATAGGCTTGAAAAACTGTAAAGCAAATTATTTACCTTAGGGAGCTCCAGCTGATTGAAAGATCATAAAAATTTAGTGACTTTTTCCACTGCTAATTATACTCAAGGTATAAGAATTGCTCTCTTTTGAATTTATGTCAGTATAGAGAACAAATGGGTAGAGAAGACAACCATATACTACGTTTAAAATTAAATGTACAGCCTAAGAAAAAGTTGATCGTTTTACAGAGTTCAGTGTGGATTTAATATGTTGTTGTTGTTGTTTTGTTTCTTTTTGTAGTAGAAGAGTTTGATATCTGGCAACATTTTCACTGAGGAAATTTTTTTCATTCGAGATAGTCCTTAGAGAACAAATACCTTGTCTACACTGGGATGTTCTGTGCAATTTAGGTGTCTGTCCANGCAGACAACACAGTCCGTGAGAGACGATGTGGGGAACAAGTGCAGTTTCTGAAAACAAACTCCACGCTTCTTTTCCTCCCTTTGATTTCAGAACCATTCTAAACGCACAGAACTTAATATCCAGCATAAACAGGACAGGTAATTACAGGTAATTGGGGATGCAAACATCATAAAATGAGCCTAGGACAATGTGTGATCCAAATGCCTATATATATTACTCTTGAAAGAGAAGTGAAAGCTCTGATTTTGTAGGTCCCATTCCTGTTTGCTTGTCAATGTAATTTTTGAAAAGAAACTGATGGACCTATCCCACATTTCTTAATCTAATACTTCTTGGCACTCATTTTTTTTTCTCCTTTCTTTTCTGTAGTGGT
>VXBB01003372.1:436893-473855 GCA_013399915.1 Illadopsis cleaveri | reverse complement strand
TTTCCGTTAGCTCTCATGACATTGTTAGCTACTTATTTCGATATAAGATATTACCCCCAACACCCTTGGTTCAGCATACCATAAGTCTGTGTATGTCTACAACTTGATTTATTGTTACTATCCTAAGATTGTTCATGTTGAAAAGAACTGTTCAGGAAAATATGGCTGGAAATGTTGTCCAAATTTCATGACTAACTTCTTTTGAAGGAAAATATTATTTAGAGACAGATTGTAAAGTTCGTTTCAATCCTTAAGCATTTTTTTAATACCAGTTTAAACCAACTGACCCAAAAAAAATATATTTCTCCCTCTGCTGCTAGGTAACCTAGAGAACAGAAATGGCACTGTTTTACTCCTCTCAATGTGCATAAGGGCCAAGATGCTTTTCCCAAAAGCATCAAAAATATCTTGGAAGTCATCAGCTTTACTGATCATAGTACTGAGGGCCCTTCAGGATAACTAGGTTGCAGGATTTCATACTCAGCTGTAGATGTGTTCTCAAAGGCAGGGACCTAATATGGCCTAAATGCCTCTGTGATTCCAGGACATTCTTGCTTGAACATCACTTGCACAAGAAAGGTTCTGAGATTAAAGTAGATCCATGGACAGTATAGGAAGGGAAAATATTTGATTTTTTGAGTGTGAAAAGAAGTCTTTTAGCCTTAATATTGTCATCCCACGACTGCCCTGAAGGCAATTACATATGATGTCAATTAATCTCTTTCTAATTTTATCTGTCAGGGTATGCTATTTATGGTTATGACTGTTCCATGTTTCATCAGACTATTAATTGGTTTCCACATAAAATTGTTTAGTTTTCTTTCCACAGTGTTTTAAGCCACTGAGAAGCTATCAGGGTGCATAAGGAGACCAAAATAGTAATTTCCATGTAATTTTCCTTGCCTTTGTTGATTTTGTTATTGTACTGGACAGTTTTGCTAATTTTTTGCAATCTTAGGGCCTGTAGCATTCAACCCCAGGAACAGGTAATCACCAACAGCCTCTTTTGCAACCTTCTTTATTCACTTCTTTCAAATGACTGTTTAAACTTACCAGTCCTGATCCCTGAAATCAATGCACTATTAAATTACTTCCATTCTGAGCGTTACACATTATAAACCCTGAGAAAATGTTCTTGAAGCAGGATACTTTTCACTCTGAGAGAAAGTAGCATATTTTTTCCCTATTTATGTCCATTTCTTAAATTCCTAGTCTTTAATTTATTCATTATAAAAGTTTGAAGAATTAAACAGTTATTTTTCAGTGTCTCATCTTTAGTAAGGATCGTCTATTAACAGCTTTAAAAATATCTAAATAAATTTTAGCTGCCTGATTTTCCTTAGATCCTTTATTCTTAAATCTTTAATTGTACTCAGAGAAGAAATACTGAAGCCAGAACTGAGATTTGTAATTTGTTTCATGTAGGCTAGACATGTACACAATGGTCTTATCTTACTTAGTGACAGTAGAACTATGTTTTTTAAACATGAATAATTGCCTGGTTACTAGTCAGGAAAGTTCTTTTGCTGTCTACGTAAGTGTTGCACATGGGGGTAATTGGAACAATAGCTGAATACTGATTATGGCTATACCTGAATTTTCCCACAATTTTGATACCTGAAAATAAAGCACAATTCTTCTAGGCCCACTAAAGCTATAATAACATTAACGTAACTTTTAAAACTCTGTTTCCTTCCCTCACATTATTTATGAACATTGTTCTAAATGAGTAAATATTTCCTGATTAATATAATAGTCCGACTTTAGAATGTATCTATTTTATATTCCCTATCTGCTTCATATAAAATTCCACTTTCTGAATGTTCTAAGTGATATTGCATAGGTATTGCATTAAAGCATAAGAGAGCATAAGGAAACATATTATTTGTATTTCATATGTTGCATAGAGCTACTTCTGGTGCCTAATGGAATATCAGAGGAAATGTGTTTGAATAATGTTTTTCTTGACATTAACAAGTTGAATATAGCTGTAAACAAGCTGTAGCCAAGTATTTTCCTGTATTTTATTCTTATTTTTTTCACAATTAATGAACAAGCTGTATACTTTAGAACAGTGGTGAACATCCTTTTTGTGTCACACTATTCATTCTTACAAAGTAGTACTTGGTGCAGAGAGGGCAGGGACAGCTGAGATTATAATGGGGGTCTGTTGCAGGCTGCCTGACCAGGTGGACCAGGTGGATGAGGCCCTTTGCAGACAGACAGGGGTACCCTCACACTCACTGGTTCTCCTGGAGGACTTCAACCACCTTAATATCTGCTGGAGGAACAATACAGAAGGGCATAAGAAATCCATGAGGTTCCTGGAATGCACTTCTGATAACTTCCTTCTTCAAGTGACAGAAGAGCCAACAAGGTGAGGAGCTATGCTGGACCTTGTTCTCATCAACAAAGAAGCCCTGGTGGGAATGTGAAGCTCGAGGGCAGCCTGGGCGGCAGGGAACTTGAAAAGATCTTTAGGGAAGTGAGGAGGTTTCCACAGCAAGCTCACTATCCTGGGCTTTAGGAGATGATGGAACTAAACATTATTGCAGTAGTCTGCTGCTCTTTTACTGTGCTGGGAATTAAATAATAATGAAAATCGATGGGTTCCTTTTCCTGCAAAGAGCCTTGCTAATGTCTCTCATGGTAGACACTTAAATGTACACTTCAAATTCTATAGCCTGTTTTACACAACCTTCTCTCAAAAAAATAGCTGAGTTCCTGCTCAATAACATTAAAAACATCTGAAATAGCTTTTCAGTTTAAATATCTAAAATTATTTACTTCCCAGGACACTAAATATTTGTGGCTTAAAAGCACTGAACTTTATTTGAATCATCTGTTAAAGAAGAGCACTGTTCTTTTAAGAATCTGGAAACTGCCCAAAGTAAAACTGTGATCAGTTTTGCAGTGCTTATTATCACTGTGGAACTGCCTCAGTTGAGTGTTTCAAGAAGACTGAAGCCAATAGTGAATATAGTGATTACAAATAAAAAGGTAATACTCTAAGAATGACCCATGATTTAAACACTAGATTTGACAGAACAACTTTGAGACACTTCAATTGCTGTGCTAAGTAAGGAAGCTGTGTGGCTTGCGTAATATGCAGGGACTTAATATTAAGTTTGTAGGGTAGCATAAATTATATCGCTCATGGCCACAAATTTGCTAGGTAGAGCTAATGTAAATCGGACTTGCTAGACTTAGTACAAAATGTAGTGTTGTTAACTGGAAAAAGCTAGTTAAAATGGCATAAACCCCTAAGGTTGAAGTAATAATTCTTTGAAGTTGAATTTGGCTTCAGGAGAATAAATGAACTTGTTAGAAATCACTGTCACTAATAGTGACAAAATCAAATAAATCTGAACTTCCCAAATGTGCAGGTATTCATAGGTGTTGATAACTTATTTTGCAAATCTATTCAAATAACAAACGAAAGGCATAAGATAATGTACACAATAATGAAATTTATTCCTGACATAAATGTTCAACTTTCTAGTGCAGAAGGAAAAGACCTCAGCACCCATACCATCAACTCATAGCTGGAAAAGGGACGCAAAGGGAACAGCACAGCTATCAGTGAGGTAGTAGCACAGCTATCAGGTTACAAAAGAAAAGTATGAAGATTTGGCAGGTGCTGAAACAGCCCTGCTCTGTCTCATTTGTGTATGATGTCTTTTGTTAGAGTTACATACTAGGAAACAAAAAAAAGCATTCTCTCCAAAAGTGGAGATAAAGATACTATCAAAGGCAAATTTTAAATTTCATATTCATATTCTTAAGAGGTTCATCATAAATAAGAATTCTGGAAAGGAATGTCTTTGCAGTGTAAGATACTTCTGCTGGACTGAATGAAAGATATTTGCACAGTCTTTGTTCAAAAAATGTTCTTTCAGAATAGCTGCTAATTCAGAGACTCAGTTAAAGACTAATAGGAAGCACTGCTCAGAGTTCTGAATTTTGACAAGTGAAGTTGCTTGACTCACTGTTGGAGTCTTAGCTTTGTAGTTTTCTTTTCCTGTTCTATTTTGTGACATTGTTTCTGCTCCCACCTATGCTATAAAAATATTTTTTACTTTTTTACCCTTAGAAGTATCCTATTAGTTACAAAGAAAATTGGGAGAGCTGTTTTGGTTTATTTCATACTTTAATACTGTGCTATCAAATCCCTGCATATTGCATATTGTTAGGCAGTGCAGTTATTTTTAACAAAATTATTTTCTTTAAAAATCTTGAGAAGATTTCCCATAAATTGTCTGCCACACCTGCAATATCAAGAAAAGCTATTTTGCCATGTACATGGAGGACCATCATTTTGATGACGTATGCCTTATAAGTGTCCCTTTCTTATGATGAATAACACGAGGTAGCATTGCTGAAGTGATGGATGACATAAAGAGCTATTGCTCTGATGATGCATTCTACTAAGGGGACAATTGTGATGTAAAATATATAACAAGAGCAAGTTTCTTTGGGTTATCTATCACCACAGCAATAATCACCAATGCTATATACTCTATTGGTAGCATAGGTCTGACAGGACATAAGATGAAATGGAATCTCTTTACAGATGTGTTCCCTATTCTATTTTACTACATAAAATAAGATTGAAATGAGATAAGTTAACCCATGTTTCTTGGTTTTGTTCTGGTTTTGAAAATAAGCCACCTTGAGAAAACAGAGCTGTAAAAAACCAATACCATTGGTTAATAAATCTGTTTCCTGTGACTCCAAAATGAAGTGCTGTCTAGATTTGCAAATTAATCATGGTTTCTGTAGACAAAATGATGCTTCTGACACTGTTGGTCTAATACAGAATATATTTCACTGTGACAATATGTAGAATGCAGCAGGTTTTTTGTTGTCCTCCATGACTCTACTAGCCCATGAATTAAAATGTGGGCCATGGGGGCTAAATGTCAGTGATGGCATGAGGGATTTACAGTTTCAGCCATGGGATGTTGTTACATTTTATATAGATATATATAGATCGATATATAGATATATGTATATCTTTCATATGAAATATTTTGCTAAATATTTGCAATAACATGTCTAAAGTTATTATACAAATCAAAATGTGAAACTTGAGGTGGAGGTGCCTACACTACAGCATTGCAATGTAATTATCAGGCAGACTGAACTAAGGTGTGAGCCAGCAGGGACTATATTTGCATAATGTTATGGTGATAATGAGAAGCACAGATGTAAAGTCATAGCTCATAACTCAAGTGATAATCATGAAAATCAGCTTCTTGATACAGCATTCACATTTGAGAAAGAATGAAAAACTTATTTGAGAATTACCCTATAAATCTTGGTCACTAGGACATCCATATTATGTTAGGGTGCTTTATTGATTTTTATAATAGAATTAATAAAAGGTGTAACAGGAAAGCAAAAACTTCTGATTATGAAGAAATGAGACACGAATAAGTTGATTTTTATGACTCACTGCTACGTTATGCCTTGCAGAGTAGGCTTTGTCACACCCAAATGTAATTTTAATTTTCAGTCAAATGGGCTGCTATTACCTGGAAATAAACAATAAATTCATTTCATAGTAAGTAAAATAGACTTTTTCAAATAGTACATATCAAGTAAGTTATTAGTCTCTAAAAGATTATCTTTCAGAGGACAGATTAAGAAAGTGACATACTATTTGTCTTATACACCACAGTATATTCTGTAACAAGGGTTTCAACATTTGTTTACCTCCAACTACCTTTGAGACAATTACATCCGATATTTTCAATTCAGGGGATTATTTTTGTGAGCACTAAATAAAATACAGATTTTCCCTCAACTTCAATAGATAAAATTATAAGGTCTCAAAAGACTTGTGCAAATACAGTGCTGTAAAAATACCTGGAATTATCTATGATGAAGCAGCCAGTAATTTATGTCTGTCAGGGCTGATTGTGGGCTGTAGCTTTGGACCATAGGTTATTAATTTTATATGAACTGTTTTGCAATTCTTCATCCAAAGTCTAGAAACCCCACCAGAAATCCTCAGATAATTTCAGTTGTGTGATTTCTCTGTCAAAAAATGCTGAGAAAACAATGGAAATTTTGGAGAAAAAATTAGTGAATCCAGATTCTGATGGGACTCACTTGTATAAAAGAGTGAGGTTTTTTAATTCCTGAGAAAAGATTAATGAATGAATAAAGGTAAGATTAATGCATAGAAACTTTTTGATGAACTAGAATGATAAAGTGAACAAAGAAGAATGGTACATGAGATTGAAACTACTGCACTGAGTGGAACTGAGACAAAACTCACAGTGAAGAGGGAGAATGCTGTCACTAACCCACAATATAAGTATACCTGTGATTTACACTGCCAAGAGGAACAGCTACTTTTATAAAAAAAAAACAATTCAGGCTGGTTTTTGTTCACAAATCATCTTTTCTATCACACTCAGTGGTCAATGCTTTTTAATAAGCACAATCGTTTAAAAACCCAGAATATGTGACCTTGTACATGGTCCATGTATGTATCTATATGACCCAGTGTATATGGTCCATGGTTTTGTAGGACTTGGTGCAGTGAAAAACTGAAGTAGAACTAACTCCTGGGCACATTAATAGAGTCAAGAAGATAGAAGTGAGGATGAATATTTTAAATATATTTCCAGATGTCATTGTCAGCCTATCAGGCCATGAAACTGCAAAAATGCTTTGTGTTGCTGAGGCAAGTTGTAGCTCTTGAAACTGTGAATGGGCAGGATAATCTAAAGGATCCTTTGAAGATCATCTGAGGGACAACCTAAAATACCTATCACACCATTTTGTAAAGATATGTGTTGTAAAGATTGTGGAAAGTCGTTCTGCCCTGAATCATTCAGAATTAATTAAAGCAGGAACTTTCTAATATCTGTGGTAGGAAAGATATCACCAAAAGTTTTCTGAAATCCTGGAGTACTTACTGCTTGGTCATGCACATTTGAAATTACCTCAATTGCATGTTCAAGTAACACTAGAGCTGCGCATTTTAGCTTTGTGACATGACCTAGATAAAATTACAAACTATTTAGAAGGATTTTTTGAAGTGTTCCTAAATTTTACCACACCCAAATTATTTATAGGTGCTCTTCATATGATTTACCAGCTATAATAAATTACCTGAAATCAGCTTTCCTTAAAAAAAATCAAAACAGGCATATTAACACATAAGTGCTTAGCTTGTAACATCAATTTTTTGCTTGTACTTTTGTCTATAATAGACATTCAAACCATAAAAATCACATTAATTTATGTATAAATTGTTCCAATGATTACACAGCAGAACTATTAATTGATGTTAAATGAGTTAAGAAAGTACCTTATAAGTCTGTCCATAACACCTTGAGGAACTAAACTCTTTTTTATTCCAGTAGTTGAAAACTAATGTTTTCATGAAATATTTGAACTCTCCTATAAATATTGAAGAAGACTTTATAGAAGAATAATTGAGAGAAGACTTTGGTTCCTGTGGAGATATCTCCTCAGTCTGCTCAGGGTTCAGTAAATGATTTATCTAGTTAGGTATAAGTTATAGCAAAACCTAATACATTGAAGAGCAGTTTATTACTCCTGTGAAAATCTTGTGTCCAATTCACCAATGCAAGAGTATGAAAATATTTTAGCCTCAAATTTTGGTTAAAAAGCAACTGCACTATATCAGGTTGATATTTAACTTGTTTGTATGACTTCAAGTGATCCACTTAGATATTGAGAACCTTCCTTTGATCTAAGGTATATGGTGATATACAGCTATATAAATACAATTACATAATAACTATTGTTTTAATGATAGTTCTAAAAGATGTAATGCTATATAAACTTGCTCCAGTTGTCTGCAACATAAAAATCTGATTCTCTATCAGCTTAATATAGACTACTTTATAAAAGTAATGTGGACATTTATTAATGCTTCTTATCAGCCCTTGCAAAGTGGAAAAAAAGCAAAGCTTTATATAATGAAGGTACTTTAAACTTGTGCTTTGTTCAGTCATATTTAAAGAATTTTTCCATCTGTAAAATCGAGCATAATATTGCTGACTTTGAAATCTCTGAGTACAAATTTCAATATAAGCGATTTTTATTACCCTTTGAAATCAATCCTCAAATATCTAGCTACCATACATTGGCAATAACAAAGAAGTCTTTGTGTTAACCCCTTTTAAGACAGAAATATAAAATGGCTTATTTTAATTTTTTAAGGTTATTCATAACTTTTTTCTTTTTGCCACTTTAATTAAAGGATTTAGTATCTTACTAGACACCTAATCCAATAATTTCAAGTGGGTTTTTTCTGCATTTTCTATTTAATTGTCAATAGGACAAAAAAACCCCAGTGATATTTACTTGTGTAGTTTACTTATTTTAACGTGTTACATAAAGCATGTAGCTGCATGTTTAACCTTAACATCTGTTTATCATTTAGGAAAGACTACTACTGCATTGTAGCCTGTTCATTCTGGGAAATAATCTGCTTCCCACTAAACAAGTTGTTGTAGGCTGCTTATGAGCACTAACATGGATGATTAATTGAACACCCAGCAATTACTGACTGGGTAATATAAAATGATTTGTGAAAATTGGAATTGCCTGTGCCTGCTGTTGTGTATTCTGAATAGCTCTTACTGACTTTTGGAGGTTTGGGAAGTCATTTGATTTTGTGTGAATGGCTTTGTCACTTACAGTGAACTTACATCAGCGTACTGGAATTGATGCTGTTAAGCTTTCCTTCAACCATGTTAAGCATTATTGTCACTAACAGATCTTGTCTCATTGAAAAAAACAATAAATGAATTCTAAATGCCTTCAGGACCGAGACTTAGTGTCTCACAAAAGGGTACATTCAAATTTCTTGATGCCTTCTCACCAAAATGAAACTGTTCACCTTGAGGAGAATGACAAGGAGACAGGATCAATTCTCTTTTACTTTTTACCCAGTCCATCCAAAATTAGATTCTTTTTGCAGATTAGAGGCACTATTTAAATTATCTCCTGGGATTTTTTTATAAACCCTTGCTTTGTATGTTTGATGATAATTTTGATATTTTTGTTTTTTAACTCACACAATGTGAAATGTTGGGTAATCCATTCCATCCAGCAAACATTAATTGTATGTTACTTAGTTGACAATGGCTGCTGGTTTTCTGAGCCTATTTATTTTAGGATTGGCTCTAAAGTTTACAACTACTTACTTAAACATTATTTGACTGATGTTAAATAAAGTCATAAACTCCTCAACTTAAAAGAAATGAACTTTGAAAGAAATGACAATAAAGAAATGTGCAATTTAGTGCTATGAACAATGAACAATGGGTTATAGAAAATAAAAGGAACAATCTCCTTGTCTTTTTCAGTTCTTAGTTGACTAAGAAATCTGACACTGAAGAAATCTTTTCCTGAAGGACTACACCTCAGGGAAAAGACTCATGCTGGAGCAGTTCATGAATTCCAGGCCACACTGAACTGCATCACACAGGTCTCCTGTGTGAAGGAGGCCAAGCTGAAACCAGGGAAGAGTGTGAGGAAGAAGGAGCAGCAGAGATTAAGGCTAATGAAGTGATCACAGCCCACATTTCTCATCCTTTGCTCCTCTTGAGGGGAGGAGCCAGAAGAGTTAGGAGCAAGCTGAGTTTGGAAAGAAGAGGCAGGGGGGATATATGTGTGGGAAGATGGTCTTAGTTTTGTGGTTTTTTTCTCACTTTACCACAATATTATTTATTTGCACTAAATTCAGTTAATATTGCTGAGTTAATTCTGTTCATGACAGTAATTGATAAATGATTTCTCCCTATCCTTATCTTGGCCTACAAGATTTTCATAATGATTCCTTCTGTCCTGTTGAGAAAGGGAAGGCTTGATGGGAACTTGGAGGCTGGACAAGGTCAACTCACCACACTATGATATTGCTTGGTTTTCTTTTGTTTTACTCCAAGGACTTTATAAAAAGCAAAAATATCCCTGTCAGAGTTTTTCTCCTTAAACTACATTAAACAATTAAATTTATTTCTACATTCTCTTTAGAGCAGTCTCTTCAGAATCCTGTGCTTCCCCTTCAGATTGCTTCAACTGGAATTGCTAGGTAATACAATTGTGCCATGCAGTTATACTCTAATGGCATTTATATTTCCATGTTCTCATCAGAAACTGCTCTCCTGATGCAGTCCTGAGTTTGGCAGTATCTTTTCTGCTGTGTTTTGTCCTCAAGAAAATTCTTTTATTCTTGTTATGACCTCCTGATAATGGATGCTTGTAGCAAAAATTCTTACAAATCCTTAAAGGACAACATTCTACAGAAATACATTTGAAAAACAACCCCAGCATTCATACAGAAGCAATTTCTTTGCCTTGCTATTTTCTGTGTTATGTATGCTGTTAAGACAATCATTGAATGAAACTTCTCTCCTTCCCACTCTCCATATTCTGCAGCAAAAGGGGAACTCTGTGTTACAACTTGTTTTAAAAAATTAAAAATGGTGAGGATTCATAAATCTAGTAATTATTACTTTTTGTAGATCTAGGTATTGATCGGATCAATTCTTAGATGCCTTAACTCCAGTTGTCTTCAGGAAATCAGTGGGGGCTGTATTTCTGCTTTTCTGTAGTTTATGGCTGTTTGTTCTATGGTATATTTGGCTCATCTATTAAGAAGAGCCATGAGAGAGAAAAGGACAATTTCTGATTAAATAAAACCTTCACTGGTAATAACAAGCATGTGGCACAGAAGAAAAAAAAAAAAAAAAGGAAAAATAAAAGAAAAAGCAAATGAAATATAAATAGATGAATTAAAATGGAAATCAATATCAAAGACACTCTGATTAAGTAAAAGCTGATGAGCCGTGAAGACAAATAATTTAATTTTCTTCTATTTTTAGGAATATATTCCAAACAAACAGAGTGATTAGACAAAAGATCTTCTATACAGGGGAATGACAAAGGAACACAAGATACAAATTTTATTTTTGAATCTACAGAAAATCTCATGCTGCAGAAATATTGATAGTTCTACAGATTATTTAAATTTATATGCCAATACTGGGAGATAATGTATATGGGAAATATAAAATTAATATAAATCTCCATCACACATTTAACAATCAGGAAGAATCATTCACTGAATCACAGGATATTGTAAGTTGGAAGGGATCCAAAAGATCATCAAGTCCAATTCTTAAATATTCACTCTTTTAGGGACTTTCCATCATATTTTGGGTTTAAAAGATTTTGCCACATACAAGTAATTGGATTTTTCTAGCTGGAAAAGGATGTTATAGCTGTTATTTTCAGCTGTGAGTATTTTAAAATCAGGATATTCAATGAAGTAAATTTCATATTTATCACATAAGTTCAAGCCATTTAACTGCTAATATTTTTTGTTTTCTATTTCTTATATTATGAAATGCAGATAGACACTTGGCTTGTTCTATTTCATAAATTTAAGTGATGATTCAACCCAAGCAGTATGTGTGTTTAATAAACTTTGTATTTCTTTGGAGCTCTTTAGTTTGAGCAGGTTGCATGCTTCAAGCAAAATTATTGAGAAATCCAAGCATGAATTTTTTCTTTCTGATGTCTGCACACTCAGCACTGGCAATGCTCACATACATTGTGGATAAATTTGTAATTTCAGAGCCACATTATAAGCTTATCTACTTGAATGAAACTGAAGTGCATGAAGGGTGATTAAGGACATAATTTTAATGCATCAGCCAAGATAAACAGTAAATCTAAGCTGTGTCTGTGTTATGGCTGTGGGCTGAATGCCATAATAAAATTTATGCACCTGCTGAGCAGTTGGAAAACTATTTCCACATAAGAAGGAGAAATGTATTCTAGCCTGAAGGGTTCAGGGACGTCTGGAGCATCAAAACCTGAGTGGTTCAGTCACCTGGTGCCACATGGCGCACAGGCGTGGCACCGCGGGCTCTCCCTGACGTGCTGGGCCTGGGCAAGGTGAGCCACAGAAGGCCAGAGGACTTGGAGAGCCAGGAAGTTAGTTTTGACATCTGCTCTAGCCTTCAGGAAAGGAAGTCTCTGTGGAGAAACAGAATTAGCTCTACACCAATAGCTTAGAGGAGGTAACTGAATTCCATTCCTTGGGACTCTAATAATTCCTCTCTGTAAAGTCCAATATACTTCAGGTTTGAAAAACGGGGGCACATTCCCTTCTAGATGACTTTGAGGGTATGTGTGTTTAAGTAAGTGGGATCTTAATATAGAAATTAAGGCAGCATTATACAGAGTCAATTTTATCTCTCAGTGTTGAAGGAGATAGGATACAAAATCATTATTACATTATTAAAAAGTGCACTTTTTCTCAAGTGGCTTTCTTTGATTTATTATCCACATTAATTATATGGTGGCACAAGCTTACCTGCTACATGATGCTTAAATGTGTATTCTATAGGCTAAAAAATTAGGAAGAAAGGAATAGAAAATAATTTTTGTGAAGTACTCTAAGTCCGCTAGACACTGGCAATTCAACAATAAAATTAAACAATAAATTCATTAGCTCTAGGAGAGCAGATCTTAAAGCATTATATAAAGTGGTTCTGCCATTGGGTAAATTCTGGTAATCTCAAATTTATCTTTGTCACTGTATTCTGAAGCTATGTAAAACAAACACTCTTAGAAATGGCTGAATTTGAAAATAAGATATACTTTGTCAACTCTTTGTTCAAAAGAAAAGGGGCAGTAGCATTGGTGTGTTTGGGGTTTTATTTTCCTCCACCTTTTAAATCGGTCAAAAGATAGGAAAGTGATACATTTGCTCTTCTTCAGCAGGAACAATTTTTACTTCTCCTGCTATATTGCAGGCTTCTAAAGATAGTTTTTCTTTTAGTTTACACGAATATGTATAAAGAGGAGCCATCTGAATCCTACCCTGAATGACATCTCTGGGCTGAGGTAGAGGTCCCCAGAGCCATGGCTGGCCCAGATGAGAGTTGTAACAACTTTCAGACATCTTCAGCTCATTCAACCACTACTCATAAGAACTTTGCTCCAGAGCACTTACCAGTTCCATTGCCCTTCTCTGGACATGCTCCAGCCCTTCAATGTGTGTTGTGTTGTGAAGCGTCCAAAAGTGACAGAGGATTTGACTGAGGATTGCTGAGTACAGGGTGACAACGACTGCCCTGCTGGCCACACTATTGCTGACACAGGCCAGGATGACATCGGCCTTCTTGGCCACTTGGGCACACCCTGGCTCACGTTCAGCTGCTGTCAACCAGCGCTTCCAGGTCATGTTCTGCCAAGCAGCTTTCCAAACATTCTTCCTCAAGCCTGCAGCATTGTTTCTTCCTCACAAAAAAGTTGAATAGGAGCATGTTAAGCAGAAATTAATAGTTTAAGAAATAAATGTCTGAGATCTTGATAGGTAATTATATAGATATATTTTCTTACTCTCCATGCACAAGAGAAAGGTAGCTGCACAAGACTATTTCAGTCAGCCTGGTAATAGCTGCCCAACAGTCTGTGAGAGTGACTCTTCCAGGAATATTTACCATGTCCAGTCTGTATATTCCCACAGGGTGGAGGAAATAGAATAACCATCTGGATCCATTTGGTTTAGAACTCCTCTATAGCCCATAAAGTGTGAGCATGTGTTGACAAATATTCTGAAAGTCTTTGCAATTTTCCTCCATTATAGAGTGAACATAACCATGAAACTGTTCACATATATTTTTTTAAGAGAGGCTGAAAGCATTACTGTGTATTGAATCTACTTACTGGTCCCAGTGTTAAACATATGAAAATGTTAAATTTTATTAGCATATATTAAACCTGTTTATTGATGTTCTTTACTGAAACAATAAAGTAAGAATTTCCTTTGTACATAGTTCATCAACTCCATTTTGTTACTACCATACCAGTAAAAAGCCAATGCAGGAACCAAAACCTGTGATCACTAAGTAATTCCAGTTTGAAGATTTTTTCAAATGTCTTGTTTATATCCTATCCTATTAAAAGAGGTTCTTCTATTATTCTATTCCTAAGGGATCATTTTCATTGGTGTAATTTCTTTTCTTTCTTCTGTTACACCATATTTTTGTGATATTTTACAACGCAAAAAGTAAAAAATCATGTGTAATTCACTTATTCTCCTATAATGAAAGTATACAAGATTTAAAACAGAAGCTGGTGCTTGCTGAAGAGAAGTATCATCAATTTTTATTATGTTTTCAGTGATACATAATGTGTACTTCATTTTCTTCCAACATAGTCTTTTAAATCAGAGAATCATAAAATTATTTGGGTTGAAAGGGACCTAAAAGAACATACAGCTCCTGTCCTCCTGACTTGGACAGCAACACTTTTCACCTGTTCCAACCTGTCCCAACCTGTCCCAATGTTTCACCTCCCTCACAATAAAAGAATTTGATCCTAAAATCTAAACTAAACCTATGCTCTTTGAGAATAAAGCCATAACCCATTGTCCTGTCACTACCTGTCCCTGTAAAAAAGTCCCTTTTCATCTCTTGTAGGCTTCTTTTAGGTACTGGAAGACTGCTAGAAAGCCTCCTAGAGCATTCTCTTCTCCAGGCTGAACAATCACAATTCTCTCAGCCTTTCCTCCTAGGAGAGGTGCTCCAGCCCTCTGATCATCTTTGTGACAATTGTATGGACTCACTAAAAGAGATCCATGAGGAACCCCAGAGCTGGACACAATATACTAGGTGGAGTTGCACAAGATCTGAGTAGAGGGAAAGAATCACCTCCCTCAACTTTTTGTCGGGTTTCTTTTGATGCAGCCCAGGATACCTTTGGTTTTCTGGGCTGTGAGAGCACATTGACAGGTCATGTTGAGTTTCTACACCCCCAATCCATTCTATCTGGACTGCTCTTAATCCATCCTCCATCCATCTTGTATTTGTACTCCAAATTGCCCTGGCCTAGGTGCTCTTTGCACTTTGCCCTGTTGAATTCCATGAGGTTTCCACAGTCTCACCTTTCAAGGCTGTTAAAGTCCTTGTGGATGGCTTCTCTTCCCTCCAGCATGTTGACCACACCACACAGCTTGGTGCTGTCAGCAAACTTGCTGAGGGTGAGCTCAATCTCACTGTCCATGTTGATGACAAAGATGTTAACAAGTGTCACTCCCAGTACCAAGCCCTGAGAGAATGCCACTTGTCACTGATCTATATTTGGATAACAGGCTGTTGACTGCAACTGTTTGAGTGTGACCATCCAGCCAGTTCCTTATCCACTGAGTGGTCTGTCATCAAACCTATGCCTCTCTGCAGTTCAGAGCAAGGATGTCATGTGGAACAGTATCAAATAGTTTGCCCAACTTTGGAAAGAAGATGTCAGTTGCTCTTTCTTCACAGACCAATGCTGGAACCTCCTTGTAGAAGGATGCCACTAAATTTTTCAGGTACAATTTACCCTTAGTGAAGCCAGGTGGCTGTTACCGATCACTTCCTTATTTTCCATGTGTCTTAACAGAGTTTCCAGGGGAATCCTCTCTATGCTCTCAACAGGCTCAGAAGTGAGACTGACAAGTGTGCAGTTACCCTGCAGTGGTTATATTTCCATTTTTCCCATCAGTAGGAATTTCACTGGACTGCCATGGGTTTTCAAATATGATGCATAGTGGCTTAGACACTTCTTTTGCCGATTGCCTTGGGACCTGAAGATGCACCTTATTAAGTCTCATGCATAGTCTTGTGGAACTTCAGGTTCCTCAGATGTTTGTGAACCACATTTTCTCCTCTAGTGGATGGATCTTCATTGTCCCATCTCTGCCTTTGCCTCCATGACTTTGGCAGTTTTACTTGTCAGTGAAGACTGAGGGAAAAAATAATTTGAGAATTCTGAATCAAATTACCTTACAGCAGATGTTTGATTATTCTATTTGAGGAGTTTTATTAAATCATTGTTTAATGATGTTTTCTTAAATAATAAATGAATGTACTTGATAACAAGGATGACAACTGTTTCATTCTCATAATTGCTCCTTCTTAGTAAGGTGATGCTATCATGAAGTAATATGTGCTTGCTCCATGTGGTTCAGACTTTCAAGGAAGGACTGCCATTCAAGAGGAGTTCCATCTGTAGCAGTCCCATTTAGTGAGAAATTGTTGAGGAGAAAGAGGCCAGTTAATTATTCAATTACTGATGAAAAACTCTGTTTAAATAGCATTTTTCCTGAAGCCTATGAGAGCTGTCTAACCTTTACTATTTCCATCAAAACTTTTGAAGTCAAATTATACTTGCAATGATGAACTTAGCATATTGTGGTATGAGATGTGTGGTCCTTCCCAAAACAGTAATGTATTTTGCCTTTGGTATAGTTATGTGTGCTAGCTGCAATTCATGAACAGTACTTTGTGCCTTGTGGCTTTGGACTGTACTAACTTCCATAGTTGTATGACAAAAACCTGTTCATTATTTAATTTATATTTCCAGATTATATTAGATGAAGGAAAAAAATTAAATTCTGATTTCTAAGTCATGGTGAAAAGGGTTTGTTGTGAAATAGTCATGAGTATGTTTTTTTCTATGTTTTTTCTAGGTAGAGGGTTCAGATGTATGCTATAGTGGCAGGATAGTATTGCAAGTTATATGGCTGTGTGTGCCATAGCTTTCATCTTATTTGGTTAAATACCAGCAGCAAAAAAAAAGCATTATTGGCATAGGACAACCTTGGAAGCAATATATTATAAACTGAAGTAAGTTTGCAAGGTCTGGGTTGTTAATCTTATCCCTGGGGCTTTGCTTTTGGTATTTTATAAGGCTGTAGGGGAAGTTATCTTGAGCTTATTGACAAAAGCATTAAGTTGCAAAAAATATGTAGAGTAGATTTTTCAAAATTGCTGGTATATTTTTATTGTTCCTCTTTACATTATTTCTTCAATCTTCCTATGTCTGTGATCAGGAAAATTAATAAACATTTCCCTTGAATAAAACTAGACTAAGACATTAACACAAATGACAATTCAACTTCTATGCATGGGAATCATTTTTCTCTTTTCACCTGTTTCATTCTTCAGGTACAGAACATGTCTTTAATAGTGAAAGAATTCCATTTCAGTTTTAGTAAATTCAGTGATGCAATGATAGCAAAATATTTTAAAAGGTGTTATAGCACAAAAACAATTTATATCTGATCTGAAGCAGCAAGGTAAATTAAACTGGCATTTTCTTGCCATGTATTCTTACGGTATCTAATTATTTAACTATACTGAATATTGCCCAGTTCCTCCAACAGCCTTGGTGAAATTAACAGCACTGCTTGAAGAATAGGGCATCATAAATATGACTGTGAATAAGAATGAAAGTGTCTCAGGGAAACCTAGACTGGAAACATAAGGATGAGCTATGCATAGCTCCGTGGGCCCTAGAGAGAAATGCAACATGAATGTGGGCTATGGCTGAGAGTGAAC
Organism: Illadopsis cleaveri; assembly: GCA_013399915.1. Classification (NCBI taxonomy): domain Eukaryota; kingdom Metazoa; phylum Chordata; class Aves; order Passeriformes; family Timaliidae; genus Illadopsis; species Illadopsis cleaveri. Next base: position 456,465 of record VXBB01003372.1, on the reverse strand, counting down.
CTGACTGTCAAAATCATTGCAGGAATTATACATGAATGCAAAACATGCCCTAATCAAGTAATCCAGATAACTAAAGCCTACGTAGTATAGAGGATAGTGGCTGTTGGAACACTGCTGCAAGCTCATCAAGGCAAGCATCACGTGTATCGGAGTGGAGCTGATCATCAGCTGGGTAAAAACACCCTATAGGCCAATTTACCATTCCAAACAGCATCCCAGGTCTTGAAAAACAAGGTCTGTGGGGGTATGGCACCTCAGAAAGGGTCAGATCAACCAACCGAACTTATTTCTGAAACAAGGTTCAAGTTTGGAAAGCAGATGTTTTGGTTGAGTTTATCACAAGTTACTGGTGTCAGGAAAGAGATGACTTGAGAATGAGGATTATGTAAAAAACAAAGAATCATGGAATTTTATTGTTGCCAGTCTGGAACCTTGAGCCAATCACACAGGGCACACTCAGATTCCTTTAGCACAGCAGGGAGTTGAGAGAGAGAGAGGTGAGGGAAGAATGGTCACTTATTTGCTGCTGGTAGATCAGTCATTAGCATCATTTGACTCATCTGAGATGTAGGGGGAGTGGTTTCAACCATTCTCTAACATCTCTTAGATGCAGAGGTTGAGATAGAGTTTTTGCAGTCAAACTGAGGGCAGCAAACACTAGGATATTGGACATTTTAATTTTTTCTGCTTATGCAGATGGATAATACTTAACTTTTAATAAAGAATGTGGCATCTGGAATAAGAAAGATGCTGCCTTGACCAAATGTGGGTATCTTGTGCCCCAACATAGTTGTCTTATGTCCAAGTTCACAAAAGAAATGCTTTTGCACTTTGTTTCACATTTACTTTCTAAATAACTTTGCCACTAAAATACTAATTTTCTTTATCCCAGCTTTCTCTTCTAATTCCATATATATAGGTATATATGTGTATATATATATATANGTCTCTTCTTCCAATATATATATACGTATATAATTCTATATATATATATATACATACATACATTCCCTTTCAGGAAAGGGAAAGAAATCTTGAAATCAGAGAAGAAAGTGGAACGAGCACTCTGGCAAAGAGATATGAGCAAATAAAATGCAGTTGAAAAAACTAGGAAATTTGCAAATGGACTGGCTACAACCAAGGGTACTGAGATGAAATGAGGTGCAATAAAAAGCTGCAAAACTTGTGCAAATTTTTCCCATAGAAATCCCAAAATCAGTGAAGAAAGGTAAACAAAGAGACAGGAGAAGATATTGAAGGAATGAAATGCGAAAAATAGAAGAGAAAAATTCTGAAAATAAAAGCAACTGGGATGACATGAAGCACAGTGAAATGGACAGCAGCTTGCCCAATTGATCCTCACTAAAATCACAAGATCTCATTCCCTTCTCTGAAAGGTACTTGTAAATATATGCATGTTTATATTTTTGTTCCAGAGAATAGTAGGTAATCTTTAAGACATCCTTTTGGAGACAGCATATTAGTCATATACAGACAGCATATATTCCAGTATTAGAGAAGGGCGCCTCAGGGAATTTTCATATTAAAAAAGGCCTTTGAATCCTTGAAAACTCCAAAGTGAAACAAAAATATGACTAAATTAAGGGTCATTGTGTGGAAAAATAACCAAGAAAAAACAGAATAACAAAACACCTTTACCAGGAGATGCAAAACCCTAAATATATATCCCTTCATAGTAAATTATGTTTTCTGAGTACTGAGCCAAAGTTCTGAAGCAGAACATCAAGATCTATAAAGAGGACAGTTAAGTTTAGCTGCAGATATTAATTTTATCTATTTCTGTAATAATATGATATCTACTCTAACATTTCTGGCCAGCTTGGCTAGATTTTTTAAATCCATCTGCAAAGACACAGTGGGGCTGGTGCTTCAGGGAAGTGACAGACTTGCTGCACATGCCTGAGTTGATGGCACTGCATGTGGCATAATTGTATGACATAAGGGCTTCCCTGGCTTGTTGCAGAAACTAGTGCACATTCCCACAGCACAAAAAATCCATACAGCCTATTCCCAGCTACATTCCTTCCTGAGGATAAATCAGAGAATGTGGTGAAGTAATTGTAAACAGTAATAATGATCCTAGCAGTGTGAGCAGGAAGGAAGCCTTTTTCTTGTGAGAGTGATTTTCCATTAATATTTTTAAAGTGTTTCTGATTTTGTGCATTCTATTTTTTGTTGCGTGCTATTTACAGTATCATATTATTAAATATGTAATTAGTATTATTTTTCTTATTTTGTTTCACTTATAGTCAGAAATAATCGAAGAAAATACCAAAGCTTNTAAAAAGAAAGAGAGAAGGAGAGATGAGAATAACAATTTTTAGATAATGATTTTAGTTCTTTTTTTCCAAACCAATAAACACAGACCATTAGTTTTCTGAGAAATTCTTAGACCAACCATATAATTCAAATTTCGTTTTCCTCTGACTCTCACATGTAGTTGACACATGCTCAGTTGCATTTCTGGCTGGAGGTTTTGTGGTTAGATCATTTCCCATGCATGCTCAGGCTGATTTACAATGTGGAGATTTCCTATTGGCACTAACAGGAGAAGCATTTCTGCTTTTATTGTTTTTATACTGGACATCTGAAGAACAGTTTGTAAACTGTGGCCACCTGCTAAATTTGTAAGCAGTGTCCTGTCATATCTGAAATTTACCTATCTTAGACAAATATCAAAATAAATGAGTTTGGAATCGCTTTCTTTATATTTTACGTCATTATTATTAGGTCAATAGATGTGAAACAGGAAGTAAACAAAACTAGCTACCTTGCTTACATAACTTTAAATTAATAATGTTGATATTTAGTAGTTAATTCATAGGATAAGGAAGTTATTTCTGCATCTTCATAAGTTATTTTTCTATAGTAAGTCTTTTTCTATAGATGAAAAAAGTACAATATATTTTTCTAAAAAAATTATATTTCTAAAGTATGTATTTTGAATTTCTGAAAAAAAAATTGCTTAGCTGACTGCAGATATGTTTAAAGTGTTGTTTCTAATTGGGATTAATTTCCATCGTGTTATTTTGAAACTATTTTTAAAATTGTCAATATAAAATATATTTTTTTATTTTTAAATTAAATTATAAAATAAGTTGGGATATACAAAGAAAATTGACACTTTAAGAAGAAAATGTTTACAATAAAGATTTGGTGAGTGGTATTTTTGTTGTTGTTTTGAATTCTATCTGCATTTTAAAATATAAGGGAAAGAAAGCAGAAATTAGAAAAAATTGTTATTCATTCAGTTCTGGTTTTTAATATTCCTCATTCTCAATAGATTTAAATATCTTCATACTTAGAGGGAAGATGTAATAATGGCAGGTTCTTGTGAAAGCAGCACTGGAAACAGAACTTTCAGTTTCAGAGAAAACATCGAATATTGCTTGCTGAAATTATTTGTTAATTGAACATTATTGTTGATAATGGATCAAATGGAATAAGGGAGTAATGAGATCAGTAACTCACAACCAGCTTATTCCTCTTACATCACAGCAGTGTAAGAACATTGACAGCACTGACATTTCTGATTTCTGGAATCATGAATATATAATAACGTGCTGTCTCACTGAGTTGGCACTACAAAGAATGCTGTTAGAAGCAATTGAACCAAGATTTTTAGAGAAGTTGTCTATGTTATGCTTCAATATTACAACTGCTTGTAAAGGTTAAGCTTAAAAGGATTATATAATAGGAGAATCCTGGCATCAAAAGAATCTGACAAGTCCAATGAAGATAAATGGAGATTCCTATCCTTGCCAGTGCTGAGCTTTTCTAAAAAGTTTTGACAGCTATCGAATTGGATAAAATTTGTAGAGTGGAGTTAATCAGTTCATTTGCCTCTCAGAAATTTCCAGATACAATTTACTTTATCTTATTATGACCAATTATGTAAAAGCACAAATGCAACCCAGTCAGTACAATGAATGAACTGAAAATCCAGCACCTACTCTATGAGGATTTTAGGGCATTGTGGACTAGCTGTGCTAGTTCTGATAAGCAGGTGACCATTATCAGTTTGATTTCATCTAAAAGGGCAAAAGTTTACTCCTTTAAGACTACTCTAGCATGCAAACTGAATTGTGGTACATGGGGAATATCTTCAGGAGATTATCTTCAACAGCACATTCCTCACCTGCATGAAATCTGTAGAGGAGACACACCCTATGAGTATCATTCAAGGAAGAATCAGAAGAATTCAATTGAAGAAAAGTTAGAATATTTTGCTACACTGTTTTTGAGCATTTGTTGTCTTATTTTTTGTGCGTAATTGTTTATTTGTTATGTAAACAGATATCATAGAATCATAGAATCATAGAATGGTTTGGATTGGATGGGACTTTAAAGATTATCTAATTCCATTCACCCTGGCATGGGCAGGGACATCTATCCCTAGAGCAGGTTTTCAAGTCTATCCCAATTCAATGCATTCAATACAAGCTTTCATGTAAACCCCCTTTAGATAGTGATAGTTGTTACCTTCCTTTAATTACTTCATTGCAGATAAATTCAAATGATAGTGCTCACAAAGCCACTTTTTATTATTTATGAGTAATCCTGGTAAACTGTGGAGGTCCCAGTTGTCTGGAAATTAGCAAATGTGACACCCATCTTCAAGAAGGACTAGAGGAGGATCCAAGGAACTTGGACCTGTTAGTCTGACCTCGATGCAGTGGAAGGTAATGGAGCAGATCATCTCGGGTGCCATCATGAGAATGTGCAGGACAACTAGACAATCAAATCCAGCCAATATGGGTTTAAGAAAGGCAGGTCCTGCTTGACCAACCTGATCCCTTTTCATGGCAAAGTGACCCATCTAGTGTACACTCTCTATGTACAGAGGGTGGCTGTGGATGTTGTCTACCTGGAAATTAGTAAAGCCTTTGACATTTCCCACGGTATCCTCTGGAGAAATGGGCTGCTCACGGCTTGAACAGTATACTGCTCCCTGGATGAAAAACTGGTTGAAGATCCAGGCCTGGAGATTGGTGGTGAATTGAGTTACATCCAACTGGAACCTGCCCATGAGTGTTGTTTCACACCTTTATCTATGATCTGTACAAAGGGATCTAGTGTACCTGCAATCAATTTGCTTATGACACCATGTTGGGTGGGAGTATTGAATAGCTAGAAGGTGGAAAGGTTCTGCAGAGAGATTTGGACAGGCTGGATTTCTGGGCTGAACCAATTGTATGAGATTCAACAAGACTATGAACCAGGTCCTGCACTTTGGTCACAAGAATCCCATGCAGCATTACAGGCTGGGGGAGGAGTGGCTGGAAATCAGCTGGGCCTGCAGCTGGACAGCAACAGCAGCTGGACATGAGCCAGCATGTGACCAGGTGGGCATGGCAGCCAATGACATCCTGGCCTGGACCAGAAATGCTGTGCCAGCAGGACCAGGGCAGTGATTGACCCTCTGCACCCAGCACTGGTGAGGCAGCACTTTGAATTCTGTGTTCTGTTTTGGGACCGTCAATTCAACCTTGAGGTGCTGGAGATTTGCCCAGAGAAGTGCGTTGGAGCTGGTGAAGGGTCTAGAGTACAATTTCTGTGACAAGTCACTGAGAGAGCTGGAGGTGTTTAGCCTGAGAAACAGATGCTCAGAGGGGACCTAATCACTCTCACCAGCTAGGTGACAAGGGAATGGAGTGAGATGATGGTCGTCTCTTCTGTCCTGTACCAAATGAAGGGATGAGAGAAAATGGCCTCAGGTTGTTCCAGGGCNACAGATGCTCAGAGGGGACCTAATCACTCTCACCAGCTAGGTGACAAGGGAATGGAGTGAGATGATGGTCGTCTCTTCTGTCCTGTACCAAATGAAGGGATGAGAGAAAATGGTCTCAGGTTGTTCCAGGGCAGCTTTAGTTTGGATATTAGAGGAATTTTTTCCGTCAAAAGAGTGCTAAAGCATTGTAACCAACTGCTTATATAAATGGTGTAGTCAGCATCCCTAAAAGTATTCAAATGATATGTAGATGTGTCATTTAGGTACATGGTCAAATGGTAGACTTGGCAGTGTTAGGTTTGGTGGTTGGGCCTGATGATCTTAAGGATCCTTTACAACATAAATGATTCTGTGATTCTATATAAACAGACAAAATTCTGTTATATACATCATCCTTGGTTTGGACACATCCTCTCTGGAGTCTTTGATAAAGTCTGTCTTTCACTAACATTCTCATGATCTTCCAGCAATGAACTTCTTTTAAACAAAAGAGACAATCAAAAATATTGGCTATGAGATCCTGCACAGAGGTTGTTTATCAAACACTGCTTCAAAATGAACTTCATTATCATACTATTCTAATTTCACCATCCTTAATTGCCACATGATTACATGTTTAATGCATAAAATGTCAGTCATTGACAAAGAGTACAATTTGTCTGTGTTTTGCAAAATTAAAATACCTCAAGACTCAGCACAGACAACTGCATTAAAATATTTGGCTGCATACAAAATTACCCATGCAAGTGGTGGCACAAAACCCCCCATCTATTAGTTTATTAAATAGGGAAGCAGAGAATTTACCTTTGTTATATTTATAGTTTTATTTTTTGATTTATGGTGACTTCTACAAGGAAGCTGTTTTGGAACTCTGGGAATGCTCCTGTCAAAAGTGCATAGTACCCAATTATAAATCATTACAGAGAACTGTAAAATTCTTTAAATTTCCTGCTCAGATTATCTGAGAGTGAAAGATGTAAACTCTAGTAATATTATGAATTTAGTGCCTCTTAATATTTTTTCTTTTTAATAATTTATTTGTAAGCTGAAATATCTGTTTCATAAATTATATTTTAATTTTTTTTATATTTCCTGTTACTGTCTCAAACTTAAGCCACCTACCTTAAGTGTGTAAAAAAGTAGCTTTTCATTACATTTTACTGTGTACTGTTTAAACCCAGTTCAAAATCTGAAATTGCAATCATAACTTTCCTTCTTCATAATGTTAAAAGTCCAAATCCAGTTTTAAACTGCTGCATTCACACCTCTAAAATACATCATCCAGTCAGAAGCGTATCCTCATCATGAGTTACTACAGGCTTTTCCTGCTGTGAATTTGTTCTGCTTCCCTGCCAAGCACATTAACAAGACAACAGCTAGTTTTCAACCTCATCAGTACTCACCTGACACCTCACAAATTGTCAGATGCCAGTTCAGGCACTGAAAACCAAAGGTCTCTGTGGAGTTTTAACCTAAACTGAAAATTAGTAGTAATGTGCCTACCTGTGGCTAATCAAATGACATGAAAAATTAATTTTTATTGAGTGCTAAAAAAGGCTGGCTGAAAGGTTTTGCTAGTTCTTCATTCCCCAGCTAAGTTTGAACTTGTGAACTTTCTGATTTAGAATATAGTCCCATGCACTTGGCAGCAAGGTTAGGGACCCTTCCCCTTCTTTCTTCTCATGTCTACCTCTTTCCCCTTTCTCCCTTCCTCTTTTCTCTTCCACTTTTTTTTTTCCCTCCCAGTTAATTAACTGTGTATCTGTAAGGTCCCATGAGCATTTGTGCTGCCACTAGTGCCAGAAGAAGGTGTACGTGGCACAAAATTGCAGTCAAGCAGGAAGAGCTAGGAGAAAGCAGGAATTTCTGAAATGGGGTGCTAGAGAAAAAGCATCCAGGAAAAAATTTGTCTAGGAATTTGAGATATGTTTACAATGACACTTTATTTGGGATTTAATGTGGTATGCCACAATACAGAAGGTAAGTTTCAGGCTATCAGATCAAGGTTCAAAGCCCTTCAGAATCCTAACAGAAGAAAGCCCTTTGGGAAATAAAGTACAAAAGCCACAAAAACTGCAAAAAATCTATGTGTCATTGCACCCTTTAAATTATTAACAGGAATATATTTCTCTTAGCAATAAGAGGAATTATTGCACAGTCCAAATGTTCAACATGTTCAAATATAAGACCAATAACCAGAAAATACCAATTGCTAACATGGGAAATTGTGTTCAAGTACACATTATATATCTTGGGTTTGTGTGCAAAAATATGTTATTTTCCACTAGGCTCTATGTCTCCACTAGGATATTTGAAAATGTCACAGCTCAGAAAAAGAGAGACATCTTCAGTCTCTCAGTTTCTGATTAGTCATAAGAGATATGACTAAGATAAAGTGGCTGTGCAAGTCACGTACCTAAATGCTCATGGAAATATGACTACTGAAATTCCTGTAGCTGCAGCTGCTGCTGAGGCTCAGGTGAGGTGTTGTGTTCTGACCAGACTTCACCAGTGGGTGTTTCTCTGGTGAGTCCCAGGGAAGTGCACAGGCTGATCTGTCAAGATTGCACCAGGAAATTTTCCAGGGCTTGGATTTACTGTATTATTTTGTAATTCTCTATGTACAGAGGGTGACTATGATCTATCTTCTAAAAGTGCTCAGAGACCTAGAAGAGACACCGTAAGTTTCCCAATGATGGCCATTATTCAGTAAAGTGCCCAGTGGAGATTTTAGCAAAGATTGAATAGGTTAAAAATTTTGTCAGTAGACTTGGAAGAGCCATATACTCCTGTAAAAGAAAGTTTGGAATTGGTAATAGATTAATTTCTAAAGAAGGAAAGTTTAAAACCAGCCATTGCAGTATTTCAAGTTACATGAATATGAATTTTATATTGATGATAGAAATGAGGGACCAAGATTCCTTTGAGATGGTCATTACGCTTTTTAAAACTTTGTTTTTCTCATTCTTTCTTCCTGTATGTTCTACCAAATATTTTTGGATAGGTTTTCTGTTTTGAGTAAGGTAAGTTTTGTGCTAAAAGATAAGGTAATGAGTGATGGAAATAGAACAGGTGATTCTGGGGTATCATAGATTGTACTTCTCTTTTTGAAAGATCTCAGTAGTCAGACAGTTTTATACTGTGGTGAGATATTATTTAAAAAACACAGGAAGACATTTTTTTGATACCTTTTAAGTATCATCTTGTAGCTTCATAGGTCAGCTGTATTTGATTTGCTAAGCAGAATCTTAATACTTCAAAGGATCAGGAGCTCTGTGATGAAAATGACAAAAATTGGTTTTTCTATTTAATTTCTGAAGCACTAAAAGGATTTGAGATTATTCTTTCACCAAGAAAAATGGCCCCAAAGAATTTTACAATTAGGAAAACTAATATCAAATAGGCATTCCTCAGGCTGTATTTAGTAACATTTAGTAGATTCAACTATGCTCTAGTAAACTTTTTAAAGATAAAATTAATGCTTATGAAAACTTTCTTTGTTATACAGAAGTTTTAAAAATAAATGTATTTTCTTTATTTTTTGGTATCCTAGCTCTTTCTGTTTCTTTTATGCTGTCTAATGTTGCTGTTTGAACGTTTTTCAGGAAGTTGCTAAGAGTTCAGGAGTTGCTAAGGAAGAATTAGTTCAGAATTGCTCATGTTATCAGGGCCAAGCACAGCTGTATATACTCCAGTTATCACCTCATTTGCAATGGAGACAGTTTCCTGCAAGCGAGGGTTAGTCTCATTTTATTTTTTAGTTAGGCTGTAAATTCACAAAACAAAGTCAGTTTTGTGAACATCTAGAGTAAAATAATAGGTTATACATAATTAATGAAGGATTCATGTAAGTGTTTGTTCTCTTACACTATTTTTCAATTATTTCTCATTCTAACTCTGTTTAAGAGTGTAATATAGATGTAATTAAGTAAGACTGGAATCTATTACGTTCACATGAAAATTGAAAGAAGCTTTTAATCAGCTAGCTAGTGCTGGAATGAATTATATTTATAATCTGCACCAAAATGAGAAACCAGCAACCTTATCAGAAGATTTTGATAAATTTGCTATTAAAAATATTTGTTCTCCTATGCATAGTTTTAAGTGTTGCTAATCGTGGTTATCTAATTCCCTATATGTGTGTACATTCAGAGTCTGAATGACTAGGTAGGAAAATATGTTTCTAATAAATGTCTTATAATTTCTATATAGGATATGCAATATAACGTTATTAGAAATCATCATCCTTTTCACCCCTAATTTGATGTCTGCAATTACTTTATTGGGTGAGTTCATTGTAATGTTTTAGAAAGACTTTTGTAGTTTTGAGACATGCAAATGTTCAGATGAGTCAATGAAACTGAGATGCAGATATTCATGATCAGCATCATTGATCAAAGAGAACTTTTTTATATTGCAGTTATAGGATTTCCACACACACATGCTTTATATCACAGAGAAGTAAGTTCTGCAAAGGATGCCTGTGGTTATATGTCAGGCTCTCAGCTGCACATAACTTTTAGTAATGAAAAGTGTTCATAATAGCATTCCTGTGTTAGCCCTATCCATCAGGTACTCTTTTTATAGTGGGAAGGTAAGTCATTAATTTCAGTTTGTGATTACAATCAGTTTATAAATTATTAATAATCACGGTGAAAAAGGAGAATAAAATTTTAATTTGCAGGGTAACTGGAGGAAAGCACATTACTCCAACACTCCCCATTTTTCTCCTGGCTCTCAAAGCATTTTCAAACTTCCTTAAAGATCATGTCTTTACACAAGGATGATGCATGATGCAGGGCAATTCAGTGACGCATCCCACACCAGTCACAGACACTCACAGATGCATTATTCCCAGACCTACGTGAAACTTCCTGAGGTCTGGCCCAGACTATCAGACCCCTTTGAGTTTCCTCGGGACTCAGCCCGATGGCGACTTGAATAGAGAGACAGCTTTGATCCAGTTGCCTGAAACGTACTTTTAATAATACAAAAATAACAAATAATAAGGTGTCCACTGTATTGGAGTGAACTGGATCAAGGCAGTTACAAGGGGAAAAAGGCACCAGGCCAAAGGCAGAGTTTAGGGTCAGACAGGGGTACTTATGAGCCCTGGTGCAGGAGGGGAATTAAGGTGTGGTCTGAGGGAAGGGTCCAGTGGGGGACACCGATTAAGAATATTAAAATTCTTGCACCAAAAATCAACCTATGATAACACAGAGAACTGAGAACTTTCTGGTAACCATTTGCATAGAGATCATGTCAATAAGACTTTTGGTTATGGCACTAAGAATGGGGTTTCCCAACGCATTTTTCCAGGGTTCTCTTTTTTCCTGGGGAAACTGTTCTCTCCACCTACGGCCACTTGGACACTTGGCTTCCAAGATGCTTGTCCCACTCAGCAGCTAGCCTGGGTGCAACCCCATGCCTTGATTGCTGGCCTGCCAGAGAGACACTCACATATGGCCCCTATGACACATGACTGCAGTACTCAGACACACACACACACACACACAAACATGTTCACAAAATAGAAATCTTCTCACTGAGGGTATGACCTCCACCCCACAGAGCTGATGACTCTCCTTTGACAGACCTGGGAGCAACTCAAGCAAAATGTTGTTTCTCTGACTGCATAACTGGGATTTTCCCCACATGCTGTTTTGCTGTTTTGGAACTCTTAACATGTGCCGTGCAAGACTTTTATCACATAATCTAACAATAATTTCAGGGTCAAACAAACATGTAACACCATGCTACGTTGAGCAGCATTTCAGGAATTTTTTTATCTCCTTGCGTTTTGAACTTTGAAAATGTAAGAAAAGATTGTCTAAGGATGTCTACCCTAAATTGAACTTGAGCTGAAACAAAGATTTAAAGAACTAGTCAAGCAGACAAAATTGCTTCTTTGTATACATATATTTTAAGAAATATTTTTTGCTTTTCATTTGGTATGCATACTTTTAGTGGCCCACATTAGCACTCACTAAAGCTTTCCAGCTAAGCAGAGAGGGCATTGATTTAAACCAAACATTTTTGATGCTGCACAAGCCCGACTGAGTTTAAAGAGTGTTTGGACAATAATCTCAGCTGCAATGGTTTGACTCTTGGGGTCTCCTGTGCAGGGCAGGGAGTTGTATTCAATGATTCTTGTGAGTCCTTTCCAACTCAGCACATTCTGTGATTCTGTGAAAATCTTGGCCAAATGCTGTCTTTTGTCTCCCAGTACAAGCTGTATGCTAAGGCTCAGCTGTGCTGCAACAATAGTCTTAACCCCAGGTATCTCATCATGTTATGATTGCAGATCTTTCTATTAACATAATATCTTTTTCCTCTGAAAGCATACACTGTAAAATTGCTTTTAGAAGTAGTTGTGATTGAAGCAATTGGCTTTTCCTTTTACATGATTAATTTTAACAATATGTGATCAATAGGATATATTTCCTGCGAGAAGTTTAGCTAGTAACATCACTAATTCATCTAGGGTGCACATGAAAATACCTCCTTATATATTCCAAACAGCAGCTTTAAATGAGATTTTTTTTTTTTTTTTTCAAAAAAGGTGAATATCTGGAGAAGAATAATTGCACTTACTAGAGAACAGGTACTGCGAAATCATGACCTTCTTCCCAAATACAAACCACCAGACATAATTTACAATGAATGGACTGCAGGAAAACATTGTTTAAATGTGTATGGTTTTATTTAGGCTTCAGAATTCTGCAATAATCTTGTCATGTTCTTTTCCTAACCTAATTTCCATCTCTACATGCTGCCTTTGTACATCTGCCTTTCAATTAAACTTCACACCTGCAGTGGCTTCAGTTTACTGACCATAGCAATTAACACTTTCCAATTTAGCTGAGTTCATTGAATACTTGTGTGACTTAGAAGTAAAGGGATAAGAAAGCAAAAAAGTAAAATGAAATGGGGTGATTCTTTTATTTTCTTCCATATATTCCTGGTAGACAATATGCTTTGTTGACAGAACAATTTCTCAAATACCTTTACTGTATAACAATCCCATAACAGGATAAAACACATTATTTTGTGCAATGACACATCTTAGAACCATTGTTTCTCAAACAGACATAAAGTGAGCACGCATATCTACAGATTGAGATTGAGGCATTAATTGTTTTGAAAACCAAATGCTAAACTTTGCTACGTTTTACTCAGTGCATAGGAAAAGCCTCAAAGATTTAATAAGGAAAAACTGGAAGGGGATAATTGTTTTGCAGACAGAGTCTTTTTGAGGGACTTTAAAAAAACTGTGAGAGTGCAGCCACAAAATCTTAGTTTTCTATTGGAGATGTGTAACTAGTTTAAAAAATGGGTTTAAAGTATTTAGGATCCCTTCAAATTTGAGCCATATAGTTTGGATTTTAGCCCCATTGTAGGCACTCTAGGCTGTATTTAGACAAAAGAAACACCATAATGGATAAAATACTGAGGCTATTGAAGAGAATTGATATCAGTATAATTCTGCAATCATGTTGTTTTTCTTCAAAATCTGAAAAATGTCTGTTACATGATGTGAGAATAGGACTTTGCCCATTGTTGTTGTGAGAAGTTCCCCACTGTGAAGTAGAATAACTTGACAGTTAGCTATTGCCCTTTTTCCAAGGGGCCTGCTGTGATTTAGCATGACTGTCTCAGCCTAATTGGTCAAATGCCAAATGTAAAATGCTGTATTAATGTAAAATATTATTGCAGTATACTCTACTTAATTGGAGTAAGTTTTTTATTGAATTCCTCACTAGTGACTAATTTAACCTAGTGATAGTAGACTGTAATGACTTCTTTTCGATTGGTTGATATTAGCGTATATTCTGCAGAACCGCTACATGTGCATATGTAGCTGATGCCAAGAAGTTAAACAGTACTTTGACAAAAAATGAACTTTAAGGGGATAGGGTGGAATCCTGAACCCTTTAAACGAGTGATGAATCATGCTGTGAGGACCAATATCGTACCCATAATTCTGAACATCTCTTTATCAAATTAAGATGGAAAGGTCTTATATAGAGCATATGGGATTCTGTTTTCTGGAAAAGTCCAACTAAAGATCATGAATATTTACATACTTGCAATTTCAGGTTTGCTCATTGGTATAGATGAAGAAGTTAGTTTTTCCTGATTGAAATTCATCAGGCACCCTAGGTTCACTCACTGTAGTAACATTTCCATCCTTAACAATGCCTTTTCAGGTAGAACTTCAAATCTGTAGGGGGGGACCTGCAATCAGAAGTGCTAAGCTGCTGAGCATTAATATGCTGCTCAGAAAGAAGATGAGTCACAGCTGAGTTTCTCAGTGTGCTAGTTGGATGACAAAGCTGATTTAAAAAGCTCTTGCCACATGCTGCATTTCATTGTTCACTCAGTTGTGCTAGTATAATTGTGTATGGATCCCATTGTAAGCAAGGTTACTGAAATTATTGAAGTTAAAAGAAATCTGCAAAAGGAATAGCTTGTAATAAGGATTAAGCTAGTCACCATCCCTAGAGTCTCAGAAGTGGTGTGTTGACACAGCTGGTCTGATGGTGAATCCCAGTTCAGGCATGTGCACTTTTAGAAGGGTTTGTTCTCAAAATCAGTAGATTGAAGGACTAACGAATAAACTGCTTCTGAGCATTCCTTGATGCTAGTTAACAGTTTACGGATGAGATGAGAATGAATTATTAAATGGAGAAACATAGAATTGCTATGGTGACTATTGATTGCTTCTGCCTTTTAGGATAGGCAAGAAAAACAACCCACAATGCTGTAATTTGGACTCTGGATACAGCTGGGAAGCAGGAGCTTAGAGCAGGACTAGCTGAAGCTTTCTTCTCCAGCTCCATCTAAGAGAGAGTTAACAGTATATATTTTTCACTGAAAACACCATTTTCCTGGTTCACCAAACTCTCTGGTAGGAAGGAAAAAGTACCTTTGGGGTTGTTAACTACCATGTGTTGTGTGAGACCTCCTTGAATGGTTGCATGACTGGCAAATCAGAAGCTAGAAGAGTCAAATGTTAGGCTTAAACCCACTCTGAGCAAAGCATAAACTGAACCCTAGATTGTCAGTTCCAGTGTGAAAACAAATTGCAAATAGGTGGTGTAAATATCTACCACATCTTGTCTTTTCCTCAATTTCTGTCTACTTTTGACATGCATCTGCTCTGGATGTGTGCCCTTTTCAGGCCAAGGACCACCTCTTTGTGTGGAAACATGACCACATCGTGGCTATTGCTGTGAGCAACGGAGAGTGGGGTGTTTTGCAAAAATCACAGCTCCTTAATGGCTCCCCCAGGGGGTTTCTAACTGGGAAAGAGCAGAAGGAAATGCTGGAGACAGGCTTATCTGAAAAGATGGTCACATATTTGGCAGCTAAATGGTAGTTATCAGAATGGAGGCCTTAAAAAACCAGTCTGATCCATACACAGATAGCATTTATTCAGTCCTCTTTCTATTATGTTAGTGTGGATGGAAATATGTAATGGCATAAGATTTCCTCTAATTAACAGGGTAAATCATATTATAAGGAATATTTTCTTATCAAATTCTATTTACAAATACATGTACTTCTTCAGGCATGTTCTGGTTTCCTTTGATGATTGGGATGCATAATTCAGATAAAGATAACTAAGAAAAATCCTCAAGTCAACAGTTTTCCAGTATTGAGTACTTAGGTTTATCTCCACTGTGAAATGCTTCTGAAGCTAAAATGAAATTTAAATACTGAAAGGTTTCATAATAATACATTTATAGAGGAATGTGGTCTTATAAGAAATGTAAAATAGAGTTGCATTCATTACTTTGGGGGCAGTTTTACTACCACATTATTTTTATTGTATACATATTTCTCTGGCATATTGAACCAGCTCAGCACATAGAGAAGCCATAGGCTACTCCTGTTATTAATTAAGATTCCATTTTTTTTTTTGATCAGGAAGCAAACATTTCCTGATTACTTGATTCCAAATTCTATACAAAAATCATAAGCCCACACTTTCATGTACAATACTGTTGAATCTTATCTATCTGGTGCTTTCCCTTACCTTCTTCTTTTAAGCAATTAATGCCTCTCAAGCTCTTAAGATAGTCTAGGTATCTGTGCATACAGATTTTTAAGACACATATTATGTTAAATCTCTGTTAAAAGTATTGCGGAATAAGTTGAATTTTGTGGGACCTTGAACAATGACGAATCTGTAGATTTCATTTGAATATCATCTCCATTCTATCCAGATTAAGATTTTATTTTTCCTCCTTTGGGAAAAATAAAGACAAAACTTGTCTGTTTTACTGGAGATGAATTATATTTTGAGAGCAGTAATATTTTTTTTCAATGTAAAGGACATGATTAGCCTTTTTTTCAGTATTTCAAATTATTCTCTTTGTAAAATTAATGAATTTCTACACATTTGTCTCTGCATTTTTTCTGTTTTTTGTTGTTGTTGTTGTGGTTGTTGTTGTTTGTTTTTTTGGGTTTTTTTCCCATTCAATTATTTGTTGCCTTTTTTACTTCTTTTTCTCTTGGGTAATTTTACCAGTCTCCATGCAAATGGAGGTGATCCCTAGGGAGATATCAATAATGTGATTCTTTGTGTCTTCTTTTAGGCTTTTTACCAACATTTGGGAAATGAAATAAGATGGAGTTTCTAATAATTTCAAACTAAGGGCTAGGAATTAAGGAAATAATTATTGTCACTCTGCTTATTGGCAGAATATGTTTTCCTGTAACTTTCTTTATCCTTGATTTTAGAAACGGTGAGAAGTGTATGAATTTTTGTATCTTCATGTTCCCACACAAGAATTGAATAAAAAAGATGCATTAATCAAGTGAAGGAAGCCAAAAAGTGAGAAGCAGAAGCCAGACGAATAAAATATTTTTTTTCTTTTTTAAACACAAGGACTAAATGAAAAGATACCATATTAAAGGAAAAATCTTCTCGCTTATCCTTTTTCTTATTCAAATCTGGAGATTTTTATTCTGGAGGTATATTGTAATTTGATGTATTTTATCAGGTTCAGGATTAACTGGATGGAATTAAAGGGCAATTTTTGTGGGCAATCAACTGGGCAATGACAGTAGTGAATGGCTGAGGAAAGCAACTGGAATGGTATTTTGTGTTGAAGGAAGTCAAATCACTGTGGTTTGATGTCATCTACTGGATTTAAGCTTCTCAATGTAGATGAAAGGTAAAGATAATTTGCAAATCATGAAGGTGTTTATAGCTGAAACTTGCATTTAATTGCACTGTGATGTTAAAGCTAATAAAACAGCTGTAGGTGCCAGGGAACATAAATTTAAAGACTGAAGACTTGATTCTTAAGTATTTCACTTCATTCTTAAGTATTAAAATGTTTTTGAGTCTCTGTGGTTTGAGCTGAGGTGCTTTCATCAGTCTTGGATATTCAGTAAGAAATATTTGTCTTATTTTTTGCTCAGGTCATAAATTCACAGGAAAAGTAGAGTGGAATCTCTTTCCCTAAATTTTCTATTTTCTAGATCATTATTTATGTGACTTAATACCTCTAAATTCTTGGTATGGGAGATGTGGCCAGGACACTACTCGTGCCATTCTAATTCAGTTGAAGTTTTTTGAGTTTTCCTATGGGCAACCATTTGAAATGTTAGGTGCTTTTTTTCTCCTGTTTCATCTCCATAGTGGCTGGAAAGTAGAATTTAATGGGACTCTCTCACTTTGAGGAAAAAAAGCAAAAAGGTTTTGTTATAAGTTCCAATGTTCATCTTTCATTTCTATAATTTTCTGATCCGAGTTTTCTTTCAGTAACTTTTCTACCTTTGATAATGTTAGGCCACCTTGTTATATTAAGGACTGTGGAAGGGGTCCTCTCTTTTTTAAAAACGGAACCACTGAAATATATAACAACAGACAGGGAATTACTGTCATCCCAATATATAAAAAAATTAGAATAATTTCCCCTAATACCATTTTTATCATATAAATGTTCTCATTAAAATAATACCTCCATTTCTGTTGGTTTTGTTGACCAATAATTTACTACACAGGAAGTGCATGTACAACACATTGGAACATAAAAGGTTTGGTATAAAAAAAAGGATAATTTTGATGCATTAGACAACTGCTTAAATACAACTATTTTGCTACATTTGCTCATCAGTTAGAAGTGGTTGCAAATTTTTGTTGGACGCTTTGACAATTTTGACTTCCTCAATCTGTAACGGAATTAGGTATATATTTTTATGTGTGGGAACCTGCTTTTTCTTTAGTGAATTTTGTGAAGAGAATGGACATACTGGACCACAGAGGATATCTTAGAAAATTTGTCAACATCTTATGCCTTATACAAATCCATTGATTTCACTTAAAATTTATCTCACCTGCTCTGTTCACATCAGGGTGATTTAATGGTAAAGAAAAAGAGAAAAAAAAAACCAAAAAAAACCAACCTCATCAAAGATCTGATCCTGCAAATTCATTATACAAATTGTAGCTTGTATATTTACCTGGAATATCCTGGTTTCCATGAGAGCACACAGTACATTCACTCACATATGCAGAGCCACTTATGGGAGCAAAAGCCACAGTAGCTTGTTCTATGAATAATGACAGAAATCGTAAGTTAAATGTGGTAATCTACTTTTCTGACAGAATATTTGTGGGCAAATATTAACCCCATGGAAACTACAAGGATGAGTAATTTCTTTTTGAGAGCTACTTAAGCCTAACCATGTTTGGCTAGCTTCCTATGTAAAACAGTATTTTTTTATTAGTATTTCAGCATCAAGGCCAAGAACAAGCGGTTGCACCAAACATATTTTCTATTAAAGAGATTTCAGTTTCCCTCTAAAGTGCTAAGTCATTTTTTGTACCCTTTAACAAGTTTGTTTCAGTGTCAGTTGGTCTATTTTAATTAAATTTTAAAATTCACATATTTCATTTCAGCTTCCTCTACTTTCAGCTAAACCTTTGCCTGCTAGATCTATATTCAAAGAATTTCCATTACTTTGAAAGAGAATATTAGTGTAATGCAACTGGAAGTAATAAAGAGTAGGAGTTTAGTTGTAATAATATATCAGATTGTGGTTGTCAGAGAAATCAAACAAATGGCAACATAGATTTCAGCTGGTTGTCACAAAACTGAAAAACGACCAATATTAGAATTTTGCATTCTCATTGTTGTAAGATTTAAAAAACTTCTGCCAGTAATGATGTAGTGCATTGCTGCTTTCTGTTAAGGACATTATTAATCTGATTAGCAATCTCTCCATGAAATAGTAAGCAAGCATTAAAAACTCATTCTTCCCCTTTTATTTTTTAAGATACGGACATTTGGTGTTGATTCAAGTAAAAAAAGTGTGTTTCATCTTCTAAATATGTGTAACACGATGACTTTTAGAAAAAAACCAGCCATGCCCAACAACTGATTATTTCTTTACTTAGATATAAAACATATATTGCAGATACAGAATATCTACTTTCTTACTTTTGGATTGATTATATTTGCATTTGTTGAAAACTAGATATTTTTCAAGTTAAATTATAATTTCTTTCCTGTGAAAGAGCTGGCACTGGCACTATTATTATTTTTGTTGCTGTTGTTCTCTTGTTATATCTTGCTAGACTCCCATAAGTGACCTGGAAACATCAGAGCTTTTGTCCTGCTGCTTTTAGAAACAAATTAATTTGCATGGCATGCTATCACAGTCTTCAAATGGTGTATATAAAGGAAGTACAAATGTTCTACTTACACCAACATGGCGTATTCCAGCCTTAAAATTTTCAATTGTTAAACTTAAATTCAATGGGTAAAAATGTATTGTTTGGTGGGGGAGGGGAGCGGGGG
>VXBB01003372.1:393442-436853 GCA_013399915.1 Illadopsis cleaveri | reverse complement strand
GTGTGTGTTGGTAGGGGAGGGGAGGGGGATGTGTGTTTTATTTTGCTGTGCTTTAGGTTTTTTGCTTGGTTCTTTTGGGTTTTTTGTTAACCTGTTTAGGTTTGTGGGCTTTTTGGAGTTTTTATTTTTTAATGAGCGCTTAAGAAAGTCCTTGTTGGGAGTCTAATGCAATCAACCTATTGATATTCAGAGCAGTTCAAGGACCAAACGTATATAGGTCAACTGAGAGTACATTTAGTGCATGAAATATAAGTTAATAAATTGCCTCACTGCTTAATATTATGTTTATAGAACAAGTCAGACCAGAGATCTTATCATTAATGGAAGTCTTCTGAAGCAGGGTTCTGCTTTTCTGGAAAAAACAGAGGTGTTGAAAATAAATGAACTATTATTAAGGTGACCATCATCTTTAACAGGCACTCTTGCCTTTTTGCTGACCTGGAAATGAAACTTGAGATAATTTTCGTAAGGAGGTAATATAAAAGGGGATCTTTATTTGAAGGCCTTTAGAGGCAGTTATAGAAAGATGTCCATGAAAGCTCACTCCCTCCAGAGATGAGTACATATTTATAAGTTTTAGTAAATTAGCATAATTGATTAAAAGCACCAATTAGGAGGACAAGTGGTGATGCAATTCCCCCCCAGGTCAAGTTCTCTCTCTGCAGTCTCCCCCCTGGCATTGGCTGAGCTTTGCCCATGAGAATGGATCTCGAGGAGTTGTTCTCGCCTTGGTTCCCAGGAAGAACCAAGATAGGACAGGGGCCTTGTACCCCCTGGGCCTTGGAGTTCTGGAATTTGTTTTGTCTTTCTGCTTAGGAAAAGACCATGGAAAAGTACTGGGAAAACGAGTCACTAATACAGTAGGTGACAGAGTTACAAATATATATGTGTGAGGAATACAGAGAACATAGAAAAGAAAAAAGGCAAAATCCAAATCAGTATGACTCTACGATCTTGTTTATGCTTTTCATTTTCCCCACAGTCTAGATGCAATTATTAATTGATTTAATTAATCAATATAGTGATTAATTAAGTCAAGAATTACCTAAAACTTTGTTCTCTTCTTAATTTATTTGGACCACTTGCTTTGGTCATGACTAATGGATGTCTGATTTCTGTCTTAGAAAACCCACCCTTTTAAGTCTTAGAGCACCTGAACTTTCAGCAGAAGAGCTTTCAACAGATTATGCTGTACAGACTTAAAAAAGACTCTTTATGAAGATGCAAGCACTGGATAAGGTGGTCTCTCTATGTTCTTAATGTGATAGTTGACTAGCAGAGCAAATAAAACATGGAGCAGTTCCAGATTCAATCCCTTATTTTCTCTCAAACTGAAAATTAACTCCATGAGGCCATAAAAGTACCTTAACCCACCAGCCACCTGGGTGTTTTGTGCGGTGGAGGTGGCCAGTATTTCTCTTTAAATTACCCACGTTGGATGGCACATTTGAATGCTCATTACAGTTTTGTGAGGTGTGAAGAGTAGGGGTGAAACCCTAAGTATTCTGTGATGGTGAACTTTGGTGCTGGTGCCCAGGTACTGGCAGGAGCATCACACTGAGGGGCAGCCTCTCTGAGGGTAAGTCAGGGCTACCCTGTGCTGCACTCAGCCAGCTCCAACTGGGACCTCACTGGCTTCTCCAGGAAAATGCATTTAAGTAAGATCAAAATGCAGAGTAAGCAATGAGGAACAAGGAAAAAAATGAAAAATAACAGTGTGAGCACCAAGGCCAGAGAAAAATCAAGGAGTTTCCCCAGGCAGCAGAACAGTTTGCCCAACAGCCCACGGAGATGGCATAGTGGAGCAGATATATACACTGCAGCCTGTAGTGGACCCTGTGCTGCAATACGTGGATATTTCTTGCAGGGACTGAGACCCATGGAGAGTCCATGCCAGTCTTGGTTTGTCCTAAAGGATTGCAGCCCATGCTAGAGCAAGGGAAGGAGCAACAGAGAACTGTTATGGACTGATCCCACTTCCCATCTCCCTCCAAGTAGAGTTGGTGGAGTCAGAAATGAAGAAATGAAGTTGAGCCTGGAAAGGAGGGAGATAGGGATTGAAGGAATACTGTTTTAAGGTTTGGTTCTCACCACTGAAATACGTTTTTAATTGGCAATAAATCAAATTAACTTTTACACAAGAAAAGGCTGATTTGCTCATGTTGGTAGTAAGTAGTAAATTATTTTCTTGTCTTTATCTCAATCTATGACCTTTTCCATCTTAATTTCTCCCCCTTTTTTTTGAGAAGGTGGAGAGAGAGAGCAGGTAGATGAACTTTTGGCAACCAGCCCAGGTAAACCCATCAGAGAATATTATGTAATTTCTGTCAAAAGGTTTAATTTACAGCTCTACAGAACGCTTACACAAAGTTGTCTGCTTTTTAGAAACTTTGGGGCCAATACATTTTGGTTTTCCTTTTGGAAAGTACTTATTTATTTTCTTTTTGGCATTTCTCTTTGCCGAATGGGACAGACATAACTGCATTAAAAAAAACCTGGGGAGATAGATATGCTGACTGTTTCTATGCTGTTTAAAAGTTTTATGAAATAGGAGTTACTCTAGGCCTTATTAGACTGTGTTCTGCTACAGAGCTCATTCACCCGTTTTTTATGAAAGTTTCCTGAATGTAAATTATTTCAGAGAGATTATTAAAGGTTGAGTGCTCTGGATTTTTCTGGTGAAAATTTGGCTTGATCTCCAGTGCTTATATAATTAGCTTAATCCCAAACTCATCATAGACTTGACATGTTTACCCATATTAAATTCATTTATATGGGTAGCACTCACACACCACTTCTGAATCAGCAGACAGTAACTGACTGCTGAGAGGCAGAGAGGATGAATGGCCTGAACAGCTTTTTGAACTGCTTCTCTGCTGTGTCCTGGCTCTTTGAGCACTCAGAGTCCATTTCATGGCAAAATTAAACATTAGTCAAACCGCCACTGTAGGCAGTTTGACACAACATGCTTTACTTAGCTTTGAAACAGTCACTTAGAGCTAAGAGGAATCTTACTGCTTCTCAGCTGCTAGCTAGTACTGGGTAATTGAGACAGTTTCTAATTGTGTGAGAACATTTGCTTGATTCTATAACAGCATAAATGATCCCTTTCTTCTTCTAGCTCAAACTACTTCAGAGGAGGAGTACCCCTGCAATCAGATACCCATTCCCAGTGTGATTTCATGGGGACCAGCAGCTGCTGCCTTTTAGAATTGTCCCGCACTGGATGGAAGGGTTTGTGCAGGGATGGTGTTGTGCATGCCCTCCTCACCTTTGTGGCACAAACCAGAAATGGATAATGTTAGAGAAGGCTGACAGACACACTGATGCCCACAGAGGGACCACAGAATGAGAGTGGTGGTTTTCTTTGGACTGAAGCTGATGGCAGATGGTGCAAAGAGTCTTCCACGAGGTTCTGGTCTTGGCTTTTACACTGGAACTGCAGTACCACTAACACAGCCTGTTTCTGATGGATCCCTGCTTAAGAGATATTTACTAACAGCTGAAAAATAAAAAAACTTCTTATGAGGCCACAGATTACATTTACATTTGCCTGTCTCTTCATGGTCAAATTCAGCTGATTTTATCTGGAGAGAAGGGGAATGTGAAAATCATTGTCACATAATAATCCTTCTCCTTTGAACCATTGAGAGGCGTGTGCCACGTGTTAAAATAATGAAAGAAAAAATGAGCACAGGACAGAGGTTTCAAAATGCAATGTTTATTCTAGATAATAATTAAATCTATCATCACAGATATGCAGATGAAATTTTAGTTATGTTTGAATAGTGGATGACAGGTGCAGTGACTACATCTTTTTGTGTACATCTTGTGGCATATGATCAAATCACAATCAGCCCAGAAAATGTGCAGGATCTGCTGCTCCATCTGAATTGCTATACATCTATGGGGCCTGATGGGATTCATCCAAGATCTCTCAAAGAGCTGGCTGATTTAGTCACAAAATCTCTTGATGATTTTTGAGTGGTCTTAGAAATCCAGAAAGGTCCCAGCTGATTGGGAACTGACAAATGTGCTAATTTTCAAGAACAGCAAGAATGAGTGCCTTGGACATTCCAGGCCCATCAGTCTCCCTTCAGTGCCTGGTAAAGTTATGGAGAAGATTATTCTGGGAGGTATTGAAAAACACCTGAAAGACAATGCAGCCATTGAACACAGTCAGCACAGCTTCATGAGAGGAAAGTGCTGCTTGTCAAACTTTATTTCCTTTTATGACAAGGTTGATCAAGAAGAGCCAGTTGGTCTTTCTGGATTTCAGTAAAGCTTTCAATGCTGTCTCCCACAGAATCCATCTGGATAAAATAACCAGCTCACAGCTGGATAAACACATCATATGATGGATGAGCAACTAGCTCATGGGTTCAGCACAAAGGGTTACAGGGAAGGGGGTGACATCAGACCGGGGACCTGTCACCATTGGGGTTCCACAGGGCTCCATCTTAGGCTCTGTGCTCTTTGACATCTTCATGAATGACCTGGATGCAGGACTGGAAGGGACACTGAGCAAGTCTGCAGATACAAACTGGGAGGAGCTGTTCACTCCCTCAAAGGCAGGGGGACCCTGCAGAGAGACCTTGACAAATCAGAGTTGATGGTTGATGGAAAGTTGAATGTGAGTCAGCAGTGCCCTGGCAGCCAGGAGGGCCAACCCTGTCCTGGGGTGCATCAGGCACAGCATCACCAGCCAGGCAAGGGAGGGGATTGTCCTGCTCTGCTCTGCATTGGGGGGCCTCATCTCCAGTTCTGGGTGTGGTTTTGGGCACTACAATATAAGAAAGATACTAAGCAANTCATCTCCAGTTCTGGGTGTGGTTTTGGGCACTACAATATAAGAAAGATATTAAGCAATAGGAGACTTTCCAAAACAGGGCAATGAAGATGATGAAGGGCCTTGAGGGGAGGTTGAATGAGGAGCAGCGGAGGTCAGTTGGACTGTTCAACCTGGAAGAGACTGAGAGGGGACCTAATGGCAGTCTGCAACTTCCTTGTGAAAGGAAGAGGAGGGGAAGGCAGAGATCACTTCTCTCTGGTGCCCAGGGACAGGACATGAGGGAAAAGCCTGAAGCTGTGTCAGGTGAGGTTTAGTTTGGATATTAGAAAAAGGTTCTTCACTCAGAGGGTAGTTGGGCACTGAAACAGGGTCCCCAGGGAAGTGGTCACAGAACCAAGTCTGCCAGAGCTGAAAGGGGCATTTGGACAATATTCTCAGGCACATAGTGTGACTCTTGGGAATGGTGCAGTGCAGGGCCAGGAGTGGGACTTGATGATTGCTTTCGGTCCATTTCAATTCAGCTTGTTCTGTGATTCTGTGCTATTTTATTACACTTGCTGCTCTATTTGACAAAACACTGCTCTTAGTTTTCCTCTGATAGCAGGCCATGGGAATATTGCCTATCTGGTTTGTTTGGGAAGTTTTTATGACACATCCCCTAAGTAGCACTTATTGTTTTTCTTACAGCTCAGAATGTGCACCCTTACTGAGCTAGAAAGTTAATTCTCTGCTGTTCCTTGGAGAAAAGTTTGATTGTCAGATTAGATGAAGTGAACATTGAACAAAATGAATGGGTCTGCAGTAAGAAAAATGAGACCAGTGAATACTGGATTGGTGCCAATGTCTCAGAAGTAAAGGTGTTAGGTAAAAAGTAAGGTTTGACTTTTTGTTTTTATATCAGGAAGATATTGATGTCATGTTTTCGACCTTTAACAGCAAGGAAAGGACTCTGATTTTAGTGATGCTCAGCATATTCATCTTGGATTTTTCACTGGGAATTCTGGTTCTTATCATCGGAGTTGTAATATTTGATAAGTTTACTTATATGTTTTTCATAAGATACTGCTGTAAGTTGACCCTGTCTGGAAGCCCAGAGGCTAAAGGTCCACTAAAGCTGCTATCACTGCCTTCCTCAGCTGGACAGGGGAGAGAAACTATAATGAAAGGCTCGTGGGTTGTGTTAAGAGCAAGGAGAGTTCACCCATCAGTTGCCATCACGGGCAAAACAGACTCTACTTGGGGAAATTATTTTAATTTANATTATAATGAAAGGCTGGTGGGTTGTTTAAGAGCAAGGAGAGTTCACCCATCAGTTGCCATCACGGGCAAAACAGACTCTACTTGGGGAAATTATTTTAATTTATTACAAATCAAATCAGAGAAGGATAATGAGAAACAAAACCTTAAAAGCACATTCAACTCCACCCTCCTTCTTCTGGGGTTTAACTCCAATACCTCCTCCCTGGCAGTGGCACAGGAGTATTGAGAATGGAGGATGCATTCAGTTCATCTATAACAAGCCATCGGTTTCTCCTTTCTCTTCTGGGAGAGAACCCCNTTTGCTTTCAAACCACTACAATCTATTACCCCAGAGGCACTATCAATATTGCTGACGGTCTTGGCCTTGGCAAGCAGCAGGATGTCTTTCAAAATATTCCAGTTAGGTTACATTTTTCAGACTTATTTCAATGAGAAGTATCTCCTGTCACAATGAAACTTTTAAGCACTGCCTAGTTACATACAAAATTTTAAAATAACATAATGAAATTTTTGCAGCTAGAGACATGAAATACTTGCAATTAACTCACCTGGTTACACATTTTTGATTAGTATTTNGGGTCACAAGTCTTGCCAGCAAACCTGCTTCACTGTGGTCTCCTCTTTCCATTGGGACACAATACCTGTCAAGAACCTGCAACCAGTGCAGGATGTACATGGGGTCACAGCCTCGTTTGGGCACCCACACCTCTGTAGTGGGGTTCTCCATGGGCTGCAGGTGGATCTCTCCTCCATGTGGACCACCACAGGCTGCAGGACACAGCTGCCTCANCCACAGGCTGCAGGGCACAGCTGCCTCACCGTGGACTGCACCAGAGGCTGCAGGACAATCTCAGCTCCAGTGCCTGGAGAACCTTCTATCCTTCCTTAATAGACCTTGGTGTTTGCAAAGTTGTTGCTCTCACATATTCTCACTCCTTTCTCCAAGTACAAGTGCTGGGGAAATCGAAATGCAGCAACTTCTTCCCTTTTTAAANGCTGCCTGGAGAAAGAGACCAGCTTTAGTTGGTCTCACCTGGTACAACCAACATTTAAAAATAAGGAACTGAAAATCACTAGAAAGATTAAGCTTATTCTGTATATAGCATAGTGAAATTGACTAAGGTAAGTCACTAAATGATACATATAAGTCTAGAATACATTTTGAGGAATCAAACTAGTAATATCTTTTTCAGTACATAAAAATAAAAAAATGCAGTAGAAACAGACCAATTTAATGAAGTAGATCCATTGCTTAATTCAGTTTCTCATGAATCAAAATAAAAGATATTCTGCAAGGCTCCAGTTCTCTCCTAAGAAAACAGAAGCTGAACAAAATCATATTTAAAAAATAATGGTTTGCTTCAACATACTTACCTGCTTGGTGGCTGTTTATTGTACACATCTATTAGTGTTCCAATTTATTGCAATGGCCTATAAAAAGAAATAATAGGCTGGTAACATTTTTCCCTCCCAGACTCTTTCCTGTATTCCCAGAAGCACCCATCATTCTCCTTGTAGAAAAGCTCTCATTCATCAGCATTTTTGGGAACACAGAACCACAGAGGCTTGAGTTTTTATCTGGCAGCTACACAGAAGGTGCAGCTGAAGCAGTATTTTACAAACTCCTTAGCACTCGGTATATAGCAATTTACAGGAATTTGAAAAAATTCCCAGTATAACACTACTTACATAAATACTTCGACTGAAAACTTTCAGAACCAATTTCAATCTGAGAAAGAAACTGTTCTCTTCTGCCTCTGTATATGTTCTTTAATAGTACTATTCTAAAACTTTCAGCAGAGCATCAGATTATTTTTTAAAGAAGCTGAAGAAAATATTTACAGACTATTTGAAACCAGTGATTGAATCCACAGAGCTTGGGGATGCTTGAAACAATTATGCAGTTTGATAAAAAAGGGATAAACTTCTAGTACTACCAGTATATATATATAAATAAATAGAGAGGCAATTTAAATAGTCTTTTAAAACATCCCACAAGAGCAAAAAGATTCATTTTGGGGAAGAGGTCACATGCTCCTGACCTTTCTCAGCTAAAAGGATCATTTAAGAGGAAGAGTTGTTTGTGCAACAACGAATAGAGGGTAATTCTTGAAAATACCAACACTAGAGTACAGGGCATTCTGCACTCCAGTATACACTTCTACCATGGGATCTAAAGGATGTTGTTTGTCTAAGTGCAAACTGAATCATATTCTAAACCTTCTACCTGGGAAAAACAAAAAGCTGCCAGCCTCTGTTCACCAACTCTCAGAAGCCGTAGGTATTCCGTGAAACACATTTTTTCCTTCTGACAAATATGCGTATGTGTTTCAGCCTGTAGCATTTCAAACATTGCTGTTTGTCCAGATGATATTTAATTTCTTGTATTTTAAGAACAAAAATAGTAATAATAATAATAACAACAAGAGCAATAAAAAAAAAGACATTTTTCTTATTCAAGTAAAGGATTGTTCCTAACAAAATATGTAGAATTCAAGGATGTGACAATGCAGTGATACATTTTTCACAACTGGATAACTTAATCTGTTACGACATAAAGCACATATTTGATTATCCAAAAGAACAAATATATTCTGTTATGTATTCTGGAGAGAAAAAAAAAAAAAAAAAAGATAATTGAGACAATATGTCATGTAATGCTTACCTGATAAATTTCTGATTGTTCATCTGTGAAAGGCCATTATTGTTAATAAAAATGTGCCATGTAGTACAATGAAACTATGGACATCTTCATTTAATTTTTCAATACCCTATTATATTGGAATTCATGATACCTTTAAAGTAGATGAAAGCACAGACATTTAAAGGTTGTTTTGAGAAAAACTGCTAAATAAAGATAAATCTTGAAAATTGTCTAGGTGTTAATATACCAAAAGAGTGTATTATCACTCATCTTGATGTCAGCTGAGAAGATCACTAAGGAATTTTATTAATGTTAGCTGCAGACTCAAAGAAAGCTTGGACTTTTATTCATTCAAAGCCCTGCATAGTTCTAACTAGACTTTTGTTTACTCTGATTTGGCTGTTTGCTCTAATCTTCAATGTCACTCAGAATTTATTTTCCACATATGCCCTTTTACCCTTTTTCATTGCTTTGACTTCCCCTCATTTCCTTTTTCCTTTTCTTGCATTCTATCTTCAACTAGCTCTAAGCACGCTTCGCCCTATTAGAATTGTGAATTAAAACACTGTTGCCAGTCATCATATAATTCATTGTGTCTGATTTTTTCTTCTGTCTCCCTGTGTTTCATTATTTTAGCTCAGAGCCCTTTTAGAAAGAAATCCCCTGTGTTTCCCCAAGAAAAAGACTTAACATGTTGGGGCTCTGCACAATGCTTCTCCTTGGTCACAATCCTAAAAAGTAGGATTCATATTATTATCCACAATAATACTTGTTGTCATCTTGAATAAAATACACTGAAGTCTGTGTTTCGTACATGCTTACTTTATACGTCTACAGGTATTAAATTAGCCTTGAAGATGAGACTGTCATGTAGGTAGTAGAAATCTGCAAAGTTAGTTATTACAAATTACTTATCCCAAAACTAACATTTATGGTCTTACAAATTTGGCACAGAGAAAGAAAATTTTTATTCCATTCTAAGACCTGTGTATATTGATACCTATATTTGAAAGTATAATTTCAGTATTAACTAGATAACAAATTACATTCATATTTATCTGCTAGGCATTACTCTGGACATGTGTTCTGTGTCACAGAACAAGGGCAGGTAACTAAGTAGGTTAAATACAAACTAAACCTGCTAAGAGTCCAGCATCCAGCAGTTCCCTAAGAATATGGACTTCGTTCCACTGAAATGCATAGGAATTTCATTACAGGATTTCAGTTGATGTGATGCTGTGAATAATGAAACATTTCTAGGTTATATACATTTCATTAGAAAATTTATATTATGTCGTCCTTTTATGAAGATGGCATTGTACATGTTATGATGCAGACCTAAAAAGTGTGTTATTATTATTCAAGACAAAAAAAAATCAACAGGAGGTCCTGTCTTTTTTCCACTCCTTTGTCATTAAGCATGGGGGATAAAAGAAATTCCCATCTAGTGTAGATATTTTAATGATGTAGCATCTCTGTAATGGTTGAGCATGTCATTTGTGTACAGATTTAGGCTGAGTATTATTATATGGCACTTGTTTCAGCAAGTATTTCAGCCATTGTTTGGGAACACCTGTAAGAAGAGTAGAATACAGATAGATCAAGGTGGGAAACCTGGGTTTCTTCTATAGTTTCCTGGGAGATGCTTTCCCTGGGATCTGATACAAATGATAGGCTGCATATGTAAATTCAATTTAGTATTATATAATTATCAGTGGAGGTAAAATAACGATGCATTAAATTTAGGCTAAACTATAAATGAAACCCTATATTCATTATATGTCTATGAAAACTGAGCACATTTTACCACTAAAATAAATCCCAAATAAATTCCAGAAACAATTGTTAAACTGCTATTTTAAAGTGTCATCTGTTGAGTCACTCTCTGAAACTAGAGATTGTCCTTGATCTCTTTCCAAAAGCAACCAATCCTTTAACACTCATAGAAATAAAACACTTCTACATGAAGAAGTAAACCCCTCTCCCATTCAAAATAAAAGTATATTAAATGTATTTAATGTCCTTTTCTCTGTGAGGGTGACTAAGCACAGACATGTTGCCTAGGCTGTACAGTTTTCATCCTTGGAGATTTTCAAGAGCTGTCTAGACGATGCTCTGGGCACTCTGTTCTAAATGATCCAGTTTCAGCAGATGAGGTGGACAAGATGACCTCCAGAGGCCCCTTTCAACCTCAGTCATTCTGTGATTAAATAATAAATTACGTTTGTTCTTGGAATCAGCTTCCTATTTCCTCTCAAAGTTGTCAGGCAACATATGTATTGCTCACTGGGCAATGGCAACAAACGCACAGCTGTAGATGGTGAGAAGGATGGATCTGAGGATGTACCAGCTGCTGACAGCATGCACACCAGAGTCAGTACTCACATTTCAGGAAATCTTTTCTGCAGCTAGAGATGAGAATTACTATATTATTTGAAAGAACTGCCATTTTACCATAGCATATGTTAAGGTCTTAAAATATTAATCAATGTTATCTTCTGTATTTATATACAAGACTGCAGTCAAAATTATTAAATGGAATGTGGGAGATTTAACAAAGACACTTTCTGTACATGGTTTCATGCAACAGTCAGTCTGACACTTCTCACAAATAAGCTTCTGCTGTATTTGACATTTATTGGGTGAAATCTTCACTTTGATATCCAAGAGAAGCAGTTATTATAAAGAATTCCAATTTTAAATCTATTTTGCATATGCCAGTTTCTATTTACATAGTTCTTTATGACTAAATCAGACCTTCTTTTCTAGCATGATGAAGAGCACCCCTATAAGTAGCTCATCTCTGTCAGATTTCACCTTCCTAAATACAACTAATTCTGTGCAAAAAGTGGCAGTGAAGTATATGATATTGAAGAGTTTTGTTCGGTAATTGTAATTTCACTCAGTCTGAAATGTTTCAACTCCCCCTTCTCATGTCCACAAAATTTTCCCTAAACAGATACCGGATCTTGATATTTGGACAGGCTTAGGAAGTATTACTGGAGGAAATGTCAGGCAGCCTTTACTTTATGAGAAATATTTTCACTGGAAATATCTGAGTATAAAATAAATGCAATGGCCATGGTGTCTCCTTTTCCAAAATGAGAACTTGGTAATGCAGCCACCTTTTCCTCCAGATGGAAAGACGACACAGACTCTTCAGAAGCATCTCAACACATTCGTTAGTACAAATAAAAAATTCTGAGTCACTCACCAGTGATCTACTTTCTTTCCCAATGCACACAACTGTTCAGAGGTCACTGCATTCCCAAGTGAATGAGGTCTTGCTTTGCTTAGAAAACTGACAGGACTTAGAAGGGTCCTTATGGCTATACCTGAACTAGAGGTGTAGGATGGGACTGTGGTCTGTACTGGACCTGATTTTCTCTAGATGTGCATTATCCTCTTCTCTTTTCTTGAGAGAGAAGAAAGCAAAGACAATGGTATGAAAAGATATTGCACTGCACTGTAGGCTCGAGTCTCAACTGAAGGAATGTGGCACTGTGATCTCGGAGTGAGGCATCAACATTTAGCTCTGGGAGATCTGTTTGACTTTGACTGGGACCTTCTGGTCTCTGCTATAAGCATAGAAAACTTTCTGTGTTTAGAAGTCTTATCCTGATGCTTATTCCGTCCTCCAAACCACATACTAATTCAGGTTATGTTTACTGGTTTTGTTTTGCTTTGTTCTATGAACCCTCTGGTAGGTCTCAAAGATTTGAAAAAGACTAGTCAGTGTGCTCCATTGTTTGAGTTTCAACATCCAGCCTATCTTGCCCCAGAATATGCTGAAATGTGAGAAACACCAACTGATTTCCAGACAGCAGTGAAAAAACCCCTCTTTGACTAGTTAAATCTCACTGATTAAGAAGCTTGGGAAGAGTTGTGTGCCATTTCTGCTAGGTTGACAACAGCTGCCAAACCAGGACTCAGTGAATTATATGAAGCAAATGAACATTCTGTCACGTTGTTGTTTATTTTGTCAAGTTGCTGGGCTGGATAAACTTTTTTCATCATTTTATCATTTTCCCATTTCAGACTGTGTTAGTTTTTATGGAAATACTTGTCATTGTCATGAGTCAAGCTTAGTCATAGCCACGTGGGCAGAATAAAACGGGCTTATATATTAGCAGAATGTTTATGTAACAGTTTGGGAACTAATAAAGATTTTTGCAATACTTGTGGCTGTTCATATGTGTGTATGTACATAAATGCATATATATAACTCACAACGCTGAGTTATGCAGCTTCTTATCTACGTAGGCTTGAAAGGAAGGTAACTATATGAGGTGTCCTAAGAAAAACTCTGGAAATAATATTTTTAAAGTATTTGGACAACACTCTGGAGCCCCTTGTGTGATTCTTGGCCTGCTCTGTGCAGGAGCAGAAGTTGTGCTGGATGATCCTAATGAGTCCCTTCCAACTCAGCATATTCAATGATTCTATGACTTGTCTTATGACAATATATTATATTTTTGAGGTCATATATTTTGAAGTAAATTCTTTTTGGAGGTATTTTAGGGTTGTGTTAAAATATACAGGATATGTAAGAAATACATAGTGATATTTCTATATACCTCATTTCCCATATTGTCTTCTTTGTAGTAATTTTTTTAGTGCATTTAGACCAAGTCCTTTGGTCACTGCTCTTCATGATGCTCATTCCTTCCACAACTTTAGAACTACACACTAAGTTGAATGAAAAAAATCTGTACCATGGGAAAATCTATGATATGGGAAGGAGAAGACCTTTTGCACCACTTTTGTGTGGTTTAAAATGATTTTTTACTGAGTTGAGGATAGC
Organism: Illadopsis cleaveri; assembly: GCA_013399915.1. NCBI lineage: Eukaryota > Metazoa > Chordata > Aves > Passeriformes > Timaliidae > Illadopsis > Illadopsis cleaveri. The sequence continues at coordinate 423,353 of VXBB01003372.1, read as the reverse complement.
TATAAATTTCACATATTTAATGTGAAGAATGTGTTAAACACATGTAGTCTATTATTGTCTTAAGATATCCTTTAAAAGTCAGAGAAAACTCCTTGATTATAACTGAATAAGCATCCAGACAAATAGAGGTATAGACGTATGTAAAATTAACCATCAGGAGTTAAAAATTATAATACCTTTATTTTTGATTACCTGGAAGATAAACCACCTGTAAATGCAATGAAGAGAAGAGATCGTTTGTTGATGAAATAAATTTTCATGGAGATACTGGCAAAATTTCTGCAAGCCGACAAAGAAAAGAAAATTTTCTTTCTTTTTCTATTTTTTTCTTTTTAGACTTTATATCTGGGATAACTAGATACTTTTTGTTTTTGAAACATTCATTTGAGATTAAACTCAGTTCCCTTCTTATATGGACAAAATCTAAGACAAGTTAAACTGGGAATTCTTATATAAAATATCTTTGCAGATTAAAAATAATAGAGCTTGTATCTGCTTCACATCCAGATTAATATAAAATGTAGTTTTGAATTTTAGCTCTGACCATGAATTTAAACTCCCTCTTTTTTATTTATCTACTCATTTGATTTCTAAAATGTCATATCAGGTAATCTGACCTAAATTTCTTGAAAGTAAAAATTTGGGAAGGAATTAAGCTCATCTCACCTACCCTTCACTTAGTCAAAGTGTTAAAAATAAAATAACAATTTTCTTGTTTAATTAAGTTAAATGCTGTTTGCCTTGCCTGTAGTAAAGAGAAGTGGTTTTTTTTTTTTTTTCTGCTTTTCCCTGTTAAATGCTTTGGCTGAAGCCGATTGTTATTGTAATTGAAGATACCTTCCCTAAATGTTTTGTCTGTCAAATGTTAATTACCTGAAACCCTTTTGTAAACTAACTGCCCCTGCCATTCCCTGCATAGCAACCACATAGCAACCAATGACACCACCGGACATGCAAATAAAAAAGCCTCGAGTGTTCATGGGACCCTTTTTTAGACATAAAACCCCTAAAAATAATGAGCCAACACCAAACCAAGAACTAAAAATAACCACTCTGAGTCGGCAGAACCATGAAGAACCTCACACCGATCAGAGCTGAGTTCCAGTTTGTCACCATAAGTTGAAAAGGACCCTCGACACCCATGGATGTTGAAATGAGCCAGCAGGCTTTTCAGAGGCTCCTGTGAGACAGAAGCCCCGGCTCTGCCCTGCGGCAGAGCTGAACGTCTCCTTCCCTGCGTTGTCCATCGGGAGCAGCGGCGGATTGCGCAACCCCTCGAGCCCCCCACCTAGAGCTGATCTTAAATAGAGGCATTAAAAAAGGAGCTTGTCTCCTTGCCCATTCACTTCAAAAGTACATTTTAAATAATAGCATTGTTGTCTAGACCATCTTTATTGCTCAGAGTCATCATACTGGGGGCAGAGTCAAAAATCCCATTAATCCAAGAAAAGCCTCTCAGTGACTGAGTTATGGATGGGATAAATGAATCACTTTCTCACAGTGCTCACATCTAGATATTGACTATAAGAAGAGCTGAAACAATGAGCATAAACTTGATACACTGTTACATTAGGTGAGAGGAATTATTCTTGTTTAGAAAATTCTGATTTTGGTTTGAGACACTTCCTCAGCAAGAGATCAAAATATAATTGTCTTTCTCTGAAAAAATAAATTCTGACTGTGGTATCAGGTATTGTTTTCTATGTTACTTCAGTGTATTTGTTAGTTTATTCACTCAAGACATATGAAATGAAAGCTTAAAGTACTCTCTTTTGGTGTCTATCCTATCAACTCTTGCTTTAATTTGTATACTATATCATTTTCAAAAACATGTTGTAATTTATTCTTTAACATGGTTTTGTTTGGTTCTTTTTTTCTGACAGTTTATATTTTTTTTTCATCAGTTTTATATCTTCTCCAGCCATTTATAGCCCAACCTTGATGGTTTCCCTGGTTTTTAGGAGGATTTTCTCTATTGATTCTCAAAATTATTCCTCTAAATTGGCATCATCACATTTAGGTCAGCCTGAATTTTTTTCTCTCTATACCAGCTGTTAGAATGTAATTTAGACCATCAAAAAAGATTATAGGTTGAGTTTTCAGACTTGCTAAGCCTTGTCTCATCTCTTCTCCCATTATAGACAATGTTAAACTCTCTCTAATTTTAGGGGAAGTAATGGTAAGTTAAAGGCTTTCATTCTGTGAAAAGAAATTGCAATTTTGTCTTTTTCCTCTCTTACTCTTCCAGGATATTTTAGAAAAGGTGTCATCCAAAACATTCTTATCCTCTGAAATTCGAGGACTTAGATAAGATTTTCTTATTCTTATTTTCTTATTTTGTGGTAGCCAAGAAGACAAAGCTGTTTTGGCTGCAGAGAAAATGTACTAAACCTGGGTTAGGTGTTTGTTGCCGTGCCTGTATTCTCGGCTCAGCTAGCCCCAGCACCACGGCAATACAGTGGTTCTTGGCTGACCAGGAGCGTAAGCGTGTCAATGGCGGGAGGAAGAATGGAGGAATCTCTGGGGGTACAGCAACAGAGAGTTTATTGGGTACCCCTGGGGGGGGATCCTTCCCTCAGTTTCTACCTCGGGACAGACCCCGACCCTGGGGGGAACAATAGGTTTTAAAGGAGGGTTGGAACATAGGAATGTGTATAATAACAAACCAATGGGAAAATCTTGGGGTAGAGCTAAAAACAAAATAAACATACACAACCACCATTGAGAGGGAAAATAGGAGGGGGAAGCCTGGATCTTGTTCAATCACTCGACGCCCTTCCTGGAATCTTCCAGACCCAGGGAGACGCCCCAAAATGATTGACAAGACCAGGAGGTTATTAAAAATATGATTGACATGTAACAGGTGGCGAGACATGTAACAGTATTGGGACAAAACAAAGGATTGACAGCAGCACCTGTTAGGGTGAACTGTAGGGCAGTAACTGAACAAAAGGGTGAACTATAGGGCAGCAACTGAACAAAAGGGTACAGTTAATCCAACTTAACTTACAAATCAAACCCAATATAAAAATGCACCCCCACAAGTGTTTATCTGAACTTGCTTGACCGCTGCTTTACCTCACTGTATAGCAAAACTAGACCTGTAATTCATTTTGATCTGTGTCAACTAATTTTGTTAGGTTGTTTTTCTTCCTTCTATGGCAGAAAAAGACTTTATTGTGAAATGTAGGATACAGCTACTGTAGGTTAGCATAGATTCATTGAAACATCATGTATTTTCACAACTTTAGAGTTTGAATTAGAGAGACTGGAATGACGTAATACATTCCCAACTTTTAATATACCTATCCAATGAGTTTTACAAGTAGTGATCTAATAAAAAATTAGTAGTTGTAGTGATAGCCTTGTTGAATCAGTAAAATAAGCAAAAAATAAGGAGTTGCAAATATTTCCAGCAGAATTATACAATGATTATTTTTCCAATGACATAAAAAAGTGATGGAATAAACCAGAATTATATTGAGAGGCAAATATTTATAAACAATATTCACAAAAAGGGAACCTAAATTGTCTTAAAAATATTGGACTACATGTTTTTATGTCACAGGTTTAAATTAATCTCAAATCAGTTAAGCAACTTTATGCCAGTTTAGAGGCTTGTTTGTGGATTACAATAGGTTTAACAGTCTTCTTTGTCACTGTGGACATTAACAGTTGTGGTGGAAAGCAAGGAAAGAATTTGGACAACTTTAGAATTCAAGATTTGTGCATTATTAATAAAGTGGTCCTGCCTCCAAGAGAAAAGTACTCAGTACTGTTGAAAAATGTTACTTCTTTTCTTTTTTTTTTCTGTTAGGAACATGCATTTACTTTACTTAGAAAAGGCTTATACTTAAACACATCATAATTTCACAGTAGTTGGTTGCTATCTCTCTTTACTCTTGTTGTAACTTTACTGCAGTATCCACATAGATATTGTAGCTTTCTGACAATTGGCAGCGTAGCTGAAAAAGGCTGAAAAGTGAATTAATGATTTAACTGAGTGTATAAATGAAATGTATTTTTGTAATGCATTATGAGTTTCTTCTATACTTTTTTATTTCGGAAAACTTTTTACAATATGCTTTTGTGTGTTTTGCTTTTCTTGTTACAAAGTAAGTAATTTCACTAGGTGCAATAAGAACATTGTAGGATTTATTAATTCTGGATTATGTAATATTTACTGAGAAGTCAAAGCACCTGTGGTACTACCACTGGGGAAAATGATAAGTTCAATAAAATTTTGGAAAATCAACAGTTTACTTAATGGGATTTTTTTGGCTCCTTTTGCCAGAAATTTCCAGATCAGTTTATCCAGGCCTGTATTGTCTATCAAAAGGAAAAAAAATATTCTTGCTTCAGCTTTAAGATATGGTAATATATTGAAGGAATAATTAACAACACAGAACATAAATCACTAATGAAAACCAGTCTGTATTGTGCATTGAAGTGAATTCATATATTTTATAAGCCCTGAGTGGAGGCCGATGTGTCTGCTTCAAAGAGCATTGAACATGAAATGAAAGAGTGTATTCTGGTAAAAAGAAACTTCTAGAATGATTTGGGAACCCCAGACATTCAGCTTGGTATCAGGTCTCAGCAGGAATAGTGGGGGGGCTTGACTGAATGAATAAAAGAATAGTCACAGAAATACCTAAAATACTTTGCAATTAGAGAAATTATTGAGGAATCCCTTTTTTTTTTTTTTTTCTTTTTCCATCTGGGGAATCAGCAGTTTCCAAAAGTTGTCAATAGAGTATAAGGAGTCTCCCCCACTCCCACATGCCTAAAAAGTCCCCAAAATGCCAAAAACCCAAACCCTAGTGTAACCTGTTTGCACAGTCAGCATATACAAACACTCCTACATTCTGACCTGTATGCCTTATATCAGGAGTTAGGAATTTTGAACTAATGAGTTTATTCAAACACCAAGCCACTTGATCAATTAAATATATGCATGAAAAACAGATTTGTGACTGAAGATAATATTTTAACTGGTCACAAAAACATCATTCAAGGAAGACTTGATTCAAATATTGAAAATTAAATCTAAAACATGGGAACAAAATTAAACAGGTTTTAATTAAAAAGTAAATCGGAGCAATTTTTTCAGAGAATTGGTGAATTGCATAATATATAAGAACTGGACTGTTCATATCAGGGCTGTATAGTTTTATGAAAGATGTTCTACAAACCAAACAGAAGCTGAAGACTTAATATAGTAAGGCTCATTATCCTTTTGCATGCAAGATATGTTTGTATCTGTTTCCATTTGAAATTCTGCATCTGGAATTTGCTAGAATTTTGTTATTTGTGAGAGAAGCCATCATAGCGTACCACTTCTCACAAAACAAATAAAGCCTGAGAACACAGAAGTGAAAATGGCAACAAAAGGAATCCTACCAAATAGGAAGAACCAACCAACCAACCAAACAAGCCAACAAAAAGAAAACAAAAGACATCTCCAAAAAAAGGGGCACATTTCTGTAGCTGGATGCAACTTGGAGCTGGGAGGCTGAGCTGGGTGCAGAAGAGTTTACTTCACAGTGGCTGGAACATTATGAAGATCTCCCTGTGGATCCCAGAAATGCCACACAAACACAGTAATTGAAGAGCCTGTCTGAGCTGGAGGCAGTCTGTGACTGCTGAATTCCTCCAAAGTGTCAGCTCATCTGGAAACATCTAGGCATGACGGATAAAGGTGAGTAGGAGGAACAGGCTCTTTCAGAAGCATGATATGTTTTAGGGGCCATTATTGCAGCTAACCAAATGTCATAATTTCTGTGAAGCAGTGTTCCTGTTTTGTACCAAAAAAAACGAAGAAAAAAAATAACCAAAGAAAGTAAAATTTCTATAGGGAATCAAAACATGATTTTAAATATTTTGAAAAACTTAAAATAATTAATCCAGGAATGCCTAACTATCTTCATGTCTTGGTTGTCTTTCACTTTTTAGGAGACAGCCCAGGGTTCTTTATTGAGAGTCACGCAAACTTGTTACAAAGAAATAGTACAAGGTATATTGCCCATGAGACAGCACACTCAGATGGATTCTGGGGTTCCTATATTCGAGATGTGTATGTATACCTGAGGGTATTCTGAAGTATAAACTGTTAAGAACGGGCCAGGAGACCTTCTTCTCCTTTAAAATGGCCTTTATTAAAACAGCCTGGGGTAGGGGCTCGAGGGGTGTGCGCACAACTCAGCTGCTCCCAAGAACGACGCACTGGGGGAGGAATATTCAGTTCTGTCCAAGGAGTGCAGGCAGATCTGGGCCTTCCGTCCTCGCAGAAGTCCTCAAGAAGGCTCTAAAGCACATAGGTGGTGTCAAGCTCTCACAGCTCAAGGGGTGTCTGTTTGGTTGACCTCGGGCTAACTCATGGCGAGAGGCCGAGCTGGAGCTTTTTGCACTTTAGGGTTCTTTAAGGTTTTCCTGGCTTGATGCGGTTACTTTGGTGTTTTTATCTGGTTTCGGCTCGTTGGTGGAGGTCGCTGTCCAGTGCTAGGGCCTCCTCATTTGAATATGGAAATGTGCGCATGTCTTTATGGGAGCAGAGGAAGTGCTTTACCCGATGCAGGGAAGTAGGAACTGGGAGAGGTACAATACAAACAAGGGTAACATTTGATTAACTATACAGAACTTTGTAACAATTAACTTGATAAGGGATTATATTAATTATTTAACACTAACAAGGAAAACTCTATTATTGTTTAATAGTAAACTGGGTATCTCAAAAGTTTATTCCCCACATAAACCATACAATCCCCCTTTTCCTTCTTTGAATTGGGTCGTTCAGTATAGATTATCCAGAGCCAGCTTTTAGGATGCACTGCTTGCTAAGCAAAGTCGACAGATCGTAAATTTAATTTCAAACTGAGCCTGTAGGCCTCTTCTACTCTGTAATGTAGATGTGGAATTTAAATTTTATAATGCACTATGCAGTGCCCAGGTCAGATTCGATAACACTAATTGCAGAGTGGGAATAGTACTCTGCTTGGAGGATAGTGCCTCAGAGCACTTCTCATATGCCATGTTGCTTTGAATTCAGGTGCTCTTTTTCTTTTAAACTCTTGCTTTCTTCCATTCTCACAAATAAGGTGTGGATCGGCACATGGGGGAAAATTTCAACTAATCAAGATGGGATACAGGACTGTAATATGACACTTCGTTTAAGAAAAATTATCACTTCTAAAAAATTGCACTTTTTTGCACTTGTATTAACTGACAGACCTAGTATGTTTCTTAATAGAAGGTTTGATTTTTAATAAGTTGATTTCTGTCCTCTGGTTCATTACATCAGAGGTGCATCCACATACTGCTATGTAGTGAAAATGAAGTTAATTTGTCCCCATCAAAAAAAACCCAAAAAAAACTATAGCAATATCCTGCAGTATTCAGAAGGCCAAATTATATAATCTTTTCTCAAAGTCATTTGTTCTGTTATTATAATAATATGCATAGGATTTGCCATCAAGAAAAGTAATGCTTAAAGTCAAATAGGAAAATATATAAAAATCTAAATTAAAAGTAAAACTATCAAGATTTAATGCATGGTTGGCACCCTTTTTTAAACATATGAAATTAAATTTTCAAGAAAAATAATAAGATTTATAATATTAATGGATTTCTCATACTTATAGCTCAAAATTTGGAAGTAAATTAACATTTGAATATTCTCAGGCACTAAATCAGAAATTCATGACCCATTTTCTTGCAGAACAGAAACTTTTAGGAGCAGTGCAATCATCTCAAGTGAAATGTCTTAAATGTCTTATACATTTCGTGTGTGTATACATGTGTATACACATGAATGCATATATTAACCTTTTCTTTTGGAGTGGAATACTTTTCTGCACGTGTTGTGTTAAACATAAAATCATTTATTTATCAAACAGGTTTGTAGCATGGGAAGCACTGCTGTAGGCCAGCTCCATGGGATTGTACCCTCTGGTAAAGCCAGGGTTCTCCTTTGGGTTCTTTCCACACACTCAACTGTCACTGCAACAGCTGTCAAATTTGGATATTGGTGCTGATGACACCCTAAGTATGTAGTGAGGCTTTCATTTTTGGCATGCCCATTCATTCATACATATGGGAGAAGCTTAAAAGAGGTGACTTTTCTCAGTCCACATAGCTGACTTTAATCAAACAGCTTAACCTAGTTCTTCCTCTTCCCAAGGTTATGGAAGACAAACAGAAAAGACACAAAAATACAAGTCTTCGTTTACATTCTTCCTGTCTTGAATATAAACAGTCCTGGTTTCGTGCTTTTCTGAGTTTTGTACCACAGTGTGTCATCTCTGCAATGAGGAAATTTCAGATTTGTTTGGAGTCCTAGAAAGAGATCTCAAAGCAGCAGTGGATGAGGAATAATAGGCAAGTTTTCTCAAAGACATTTAGGCCGAATAAATAATGGTTAAACCTTGCATGCTTTTCTCATACCAAATAGTTCTATGAGGACTTTCTCCATGCTACGTGACATTCACCTGTCACTATGCAGAAGGTTATCCCAAAGTCTATGAGACTCAGAGGCTTTTCTTTGAATATTTTCAGATGAAGATTTACTGGAGAGTAAAAATAAGAGGAGAGAGAGGCCTCTTTCTTTCCTCTGTCTCAAGGCTGGCTGATATTATGCACATACCCTCTCATGTGTCATGGATTAAGGTATATGGTGCTCTGAGGTTCCTCACTCCACTGAGGTTTTCATCTACCTCTGAATTTAAAGAATGTAAGTAGCGTCTAAAAGTGTTTGACACATGGTTAATTGCACTTACAGAAAGTATATAAAATTAGCCTTTCTGTGTTTCTGTCCACTGTAAAAAAATCAATTTATTATATGATTCATGATATTATTCGTATCCCTAACTTCATATTCTCATAATCAGACAAAAATGATGAAGGTTTCTTATGAAAAGATGATAAATCATCTAACAAAATTTTTCTTGGTAATTCATAGAAAGAGAAGAATATTTGAATGTCATCGCAATTTTTAGATTATTGGCTTTTATTTACCATTGCATTGATAATGCTTTTTATAATACAATTTTTTTCTCCATACTAATTAGATTAACTAAAGTGAGACAAATACATATTGGGCTGGTTTATATAAAATCAATATTTCACATATGAAAGTTCTTTTTCTAAGTGTATGTTACCATCTTTCAGACTATCTGGCAGGTTCATTGGCCTAAGAGTCTTGATCAGAATTTTACACCTGTTCAGATTTCAAATTTCAAGTCTTTAGGCTCATCCTTTTCTCTAGTGTACTGTTGCACTTTACATAGTTCATGAAACAGATCTTGAAAAAGGAATAATTTCTGGACTTCATTTTGTGTTTTATCATAGCAACATATAGATACAGTTTCTTTCAATGTAATTATGCCCTGTAAGCATCAGGGTCAGAGAAGAAGGAAAAGTTGCTCCCAGTGCTAGAGCAGGTTCCTCTGCATCCCCTGGAGCCAACCTCGGGGACATAGGTCTTGCAGCTTATGGAGCTGATTATGCCAGAGCAGGTGGATATTACCTTAAGAAATGATGGCCTGTGGATGACACACACCAGAGCTGCTTCATCTTGAGTACTGCAGGCCTTGGAGGTTACCCAGATTGCCACAGAGGAAAAATGTGAGAAAAAAGGAGTGACAGAGAAGGAACTTTTACAGACTGTCTGAAAACCCCACTCCCCATCCCTTTGTGCCACTCAGGATGAAGGGCAATGGGTAGAGGAACTGGGAATGAAGGAATTCACTTGTACCCTGTTTTTCCCATGAAGGTAACAAGTAAGTGATCTCATTGTCTTTGTCTCTGACCACAGTCTTTTCCATCCTATTTCCATCTTCCACTTCAGGAAGGGGAGTGGGAGAGCTGCTAGATGGGCATCTGGCTGCTGGCCAGTGGTAACCCACCAAATGCTAAAATGCTGATCAAGCTCTCTCAAATAAAGACACATTTTTCCCTCTAAAATGTGCTGATAGGTGAGTAGTTAGTATATTATGGCTGCTGATCTTACATTAGGTCTTACCTGATTTTGATATATTTCTTGCTTGCTATCTACATCTTTCTGTAAATTGTGTAAATTCTTTACATGCTCTCTGAAATTGAATCTTTATGTACTTCCTAATTTAGAACTGAGTGCTGAAATCAAAGTTTGCTTTTAACCATGTCTAGATTACGTGCTTTAGACTGTATTAGCCACTTTGTATATAGCATATTTACGTAATTTTAATATTAGAAATCTTATTATTTCACCTGACCTTTTTTAATCACTGTTTTCTCTGGTTTGAATTAAAAAATCAGAATTCATAACAAAGTACACTGGCAATTTGCTTCTAATGTGACATTTGAAATAGGTTGTTGACTATTACTTAATTTTTTGCTATAGGTAAAGACCAAAAAAGTGGCCATGAGTTTTTTTAAGTTCCTAGACACCTGAAATGCAGCAGCTGACCATGTGAGCACTCCTACTTGTATATGAGACCTAAAACAAGTCTACTTAAGGCACTGAAATTCACTAATCACAAAATATCATCAATGTACCTTGATTTAAGGGACAAAATGTTTAGCAGTAAATTTTGATTACTATGATCCAATTGCTTCTAACCTGTTTTAGTTAGTCTCACATTTAATATATCTTATTATAAGCATTATTTGCAAACAATCCTTTAATAAAGTACTATATTGAGGACTTGCACATAAATTGTGCAAGTACTTTGCCTTCACTGAATTTGTCATGTAAAATTAACCCTAGCTTTCGGTAACCCTGATGAATGTAAATGAGTGAAGACATGGTATTGGAAAGTCATAAATTCCCTCAATAAGAACAAGCTTAACAATATCTTTCTATGGTAGGAAAAGAAAGACTATGGTATTCTATGTTCTTTAGTGTCATGAGAACACAGTGCTGCACCTATAGTAATAAAGCAAAATTAATATTTAGAAAGCTGCCGTCTAAAATAATGATATAAGAGGTCAAAAAATCATAGAATCGTGGAATGGTTAGGGCTGGTTAGCATTTAAACATTATCCAGTTCCAAGCCCCCGGCCATGGGCAGGGACACCTTCCAGTTGATCAGGTTGCTCTGGGCCCCATCCAACATGTCCTTGAACACTACCAGGGATGGAGATATATCGGGGCAAGACAGTGCTGCTTGCATTCAAAAAAAGGGAGTTTTGTTCATGCCTGAAGCAGAGCAGACTAATTTGGGCACTCTTTTCACAATGATGTATATATTCCATAGGGTTTGGAAAAGTACTTGAAATATGGTCCAGTTCCTGCCACTACATCTAAAACTTGAGCAGAGGACAAGGTGCTGTTCTGGATACACATCATTAAGTTGGATGGACTTCTCAGCAATTCTTTCTCCCTGTCTCTCTGAAAGCTGTTCCAGGCGCACTCTGTACTAACACATCTCAGGACCATTCCTGAATGGTATGGTCTCCATTGAAGAATTAAACTGGTATAGATGTTGCCCTTATGGTTGGCAAAACCATATCAGTTATCTGGAAAACCAGGTCCTCTCAGGTAATAACAAAACTAAGTCTGATCAGTGTCTTATGTCATTGAAGGCCTAATTCCACTGTAATGAAATTCTGCTGCTTTTGCTTGAGAGGAGCTCTAGACAGTCAAAATATTCAGACGCGATTCTGTAAGTATTTTGTTCCTGTTGTCCCTTGGGACCGTGGTCAGTCCTGCAATGGGCTTCGCTGAAAAGCATTTAATGGTTTGCTCAATGTCTGTCTATTTTTACTACCTGTACATTTTTGTAGGCCTATCAACTGATGTAATTTCTGACACGCACAGAAAATTTGGCCAAATGTTATTGCTCTGCATAGGGATTACCTTTAGTTGCCAAATCTAAACTGCTACAGCCTTTTCTATTACACTTTGAGTGGCAGGAAAGTAGAGGAATCTTATCTTGCATGATAATAGAAACTCTCAGCTTCTGTTAAGGTAGAAGAGGGTAATTGTCAGGGTCTGATGCTTAAAACAAATAATTATGGTCTTCATTCTCATAACTGACTATTAGAAAATGCCTTTTTTATTTTTCCTGCAACATCAAACTGCCTGAAATACCAGGTTGCTCTTGAATTTTGAAAAGCAGATTAACATCCCTAGCTCTCAGTGTTTCCGAAGTCCCCAGTTACAAAATAGTTGTCAGAGAGGAGTCATCTCATTCACAGATCTTAAAAATCTCTGTTCTCCTGCAACTCACTGGGTAATTTGGCACGAGTGCTAGGCAAGATTTTATTGGATACTTGTCTGTGTTTTGGCAAGCATTAGTTGAAACAGATGTTTATATATAACATTTTTATTTCTGAAACATGTTTCATCTTAAAACTAGTTTGGTTTATTGCCCTTGCTACTCCTTTTGGAAAGTTGTTACAGAGTATTCTGTAATCTGATGATTACAACTTCGAATTTCCAACCCAAATGTATTTATTACGCATGTAGAAATATTTTTTAGGTCAACATTGTTGTTTATTTTAAATACCTTTTCCTCTCCTTTCGTGTTTATGCCTAACCACTCCATATATTTATCCAGAGCAATCTTATCACATCTCAGTTCATTTTACTCATTTAAACAAGACAAGACCTTTTTGTCTTATTTCATATTGCTTTGGATACTCCGGGGTCCTCAACACATACGTTTTTGAATTGCATTTGCTATTTGATGGATGTGACACATTGTTGTCAACAATCACCCAGCTGCTCCACACTGTTTTTTCTCTTCCAGCTGTTGAGATCAGAACTTACTTTGTTCCTTCTTTAATGTTTGTTCCTCCTTTAGTGTTATACAATCCCATATTACCCACTTCTGTACTATGCTGTGGTTTGCTTGATATTGTTTTACTAATTTTTTATCAGCTAGCATTTATTTTTGTGTCTGCATGAAATGTAATGAAAATGTGAAATAAGATCTCTACCATGGCTAATCTTTGACTAACTCTTTCAGTAGTTTATCCTGGCTTGATTATTCCCTTCTCAGATCTGTCAGTTGCCAGCTGCTTTTCAGTCAGTTTTCTGTCTATGGTGCAATTCTTGCACTTATGTTCTCCCACTTGTTAACTCCCATAGGTAATCTATCAGATGTCTTGCCATATGTCTGATAGATTAATTATATTGTTATTTCTCTCCTTATTTTATGTTATAGGCTATAGAAATGAAGCTAATCTGAATCCAAGATTCTTAGATAACTTATTTTCAATTTTGTCACATTTCTCTGTACCGTGGGGTCTTGTATTGCTTCACTAAATAAATGCATTCTTTACTTTAAAATAACTCATTTTTAACCTGTAATTTATACAGTCATTACCTTCAAATGAAGAATGGATTTATGTAGAGTACTGAACTCTATAGGGCCCATGGGACACATACATTTCAATTCTTTTTTTTTGTCATAATAAAGACTTAATAAAACATGTCTTAAATATGTCCATTTCTTATAAAAGTTATGCTAGCCAGTAAATCCCTTATTTTGCTCCTTCTGAATCTTTTGTCTTTCAGATAAAATACCTAAATAGTCACTGGAATACAGAATGAGAAATTGAGAATGAGTCCAGGCTGATGCACTTTGGAAAGAATAGGCCTCTGTTCCTAAACATAATGAATATTCAATTATTTATACAAGTCAGAAGAGACTAGACATGGGAGATTAAGGGGACTTTCTCCCTTGGTTTCCCAGTGTGTTTTTAACCTGTTGGGCCTCCTGGGAAGTGAGAACTAGAGTTCCAACACTAGAGAAAGAAAATTCAATTGGAGTACTCTTACTTGTAAGCAGTTGATAAAAAACAAGTGTAAAATTTCTTTTCATCCTCTTCTGGTTGCTTTGTGAATATGGCCTTATACTCTTCTATAAATTTCTCATAAAAACCTGAAAAGAAACATAGTGTTTTGTATCTGAAAGGGTTGACTGTTTCACTTTACTTATATTTGTTTAATTGTGGGGAGAAATGGCAGTGAAATGAAGGTTTGTTTCTTTTGGCAAAAGATTTATGAATAAAAGCAGTTTATTTCCCACAATTGAGAGTTAAGGGGGATGTTTTGTTTTGGCTTGTTTGCCCACTGAAATGAAAAATCCATTTATACATAGTTACAAGCAACTGATTTCTGTTTCTTAGTCCAGCTTCTTGGCTTTCATAGAAATACCTAATACATTGAATTGGATTAAATATTTCTTACACTAAATATCTAGGAAAATATACAAAGAGTAGTTCAGGGCTGTCGATGCAGTCACATCTGTCAGGAACTCTATGCACCGATGGATTTATATGGGTTACTTGCATTATTTGCACTTGCAAGTGTTATATTTTAGTCATCATCTTTTAAAATCTAGGATAATCAACAAGGACATTTTGAGGACGAAATCTGGTTGATGATTGAATAAAATGTAATGGACTAAGATTTCTATATGACCCTATATTTTTGAATTAACAAGGAAGGAGATGCTTCCAAAAATAGCTATAGAACAGTCTGCTCTTATATGTATATAACAGGCATGTATATAAGTAAAATTTGTTGATTTATTAACAATAATACTTGTGATATAAAAGAATCTTTGAGTCATGCTAATTTACATACTAAGAATGCTCCCGAAACTACATAGTTTTATTTCAATATTTACGTACTATTGCTTGGGGAAAAGGTTAAGTATTAAAAAATAAGATAATAAAATAAGAGTATCAGGAAATGATTATATTGCAATAGCAATAATTTATTTTAAAAGTTGTTTTACCTTTCCACAATCATGGAAAATGAAACTAACAACTAGATGTTGCCTTATAATGAAATCACTTACCAACTTGTCATAAACAATTTGTATTTACCCCTCAGAGAATGATTCATTATAGTCTTGTATTGGTTTTTCATCTAAAGTGGTTGGACACACATATGAAACTGTTATTTCCTTTACAATAAATTTAATGAACAATCATTTAGCATAAGGTAATCTGTTTCTTTTTTACTCTAAGATCTAATAAATGAACCTTTTTTCAGTTAAAAAAAAAATCTATTTTCAGAGTCTTTCCTCAGGAAAATAACTAGAATATTATGATGGCATGAATGTTACAAAATTAAATATATTTTTGCAGATTTATCACAGAGTAATAATATTTAGTTACCAGCCATTAAAAGGCCGTAGCACTTGCAGATCACCAAAATATGGTTTATGGCCTTGGACTGTTTGCTAATAGCTGACCTTATTTTTATTACTTTATTGAAAGCCAGATTAACATTGTTTTTTACAGTTCCCTTACATTGCCCCGGAAAAAAAATTAAACTTCCACAAAACCCTTAATTAGCGTTCTGCATTTTAGAAAGGTATTTTAATAATTTGAAAAGATATGCAGCATAATTTTAGACTTTTTTTTCTCATGCCACTACATTCTTTTTTATTTATTTCAAAGGTTGTACTGCAGAGTTAATAGTATTTGGTATATATTTTTATTGCATTTAAAACAGCACAAGGGAGACAGTGTAGAACAGGCAGTTTTAGGTAAGACTGATTTTTCTTCACCTGCTAAAAGGTTTATGATTTACATATTAGTTTGGTAAAGGAGGAGAAATATACTATAGCTTCCTATGGATACTAATTCTCTCTAGGAGCTGCAGCAACTGGAACCCCATCTTGGAGATAAGTGCAAAATGTTGCCATCTACGTAAAACCCAATGTCAGTTTTAGCCGAAGAAATCAAAGTGAACTGTTTTGTAAAGGGAAAAGAAAAGCAATATTCCTTGACAATATAAGCCTCTAAAAGTTATTGACTGAAATCAATGAGTGCTGTAATGGGTCTGTTGCACAAAGATACAGAGGGTTTTTTGTTTTTTTACTGCCATCCCAACTGCCAGCATTATTGAGCTGGATTGACTTCATGAAGCTGTTGTAACATGATGTGGTTCTATTGTTCCCTAGCTGTGCAGGTACCCTCTAACTATATGAAACACAAAGATGGGTGGAAAAAAAATTCCATACCTTTTCTAATTTCAGGCCATTTTCAAAAGAGACACTTAAGAGGTTATTGTGTACATTTCCATAAAGAAAAGAATCCCAGGAGGTCTTTGGCAAAACAGATTCTGATTAAATATAACTGCCCTGTCCAGTGACAAACAGAGAAGCTTTACTTGTGATAGAAAATTATGTGCTTGTATGTAGTGCCTGAAAAATGAAAAAAATGTTTATATCTTTCCTAAGGTTCCTGGATAACCTTTTGCCACAGCAAGTCTCACAGGTGCCTTGAAGTTTCAAGGAGCAGACAGCCAGGAGACACTGTGTTCATGAAGAAAGGATATTTCAAAATATACTTTAGTAGTTTTTTCTTAACTCTGTGCAGAAAAAAGGCAGAATTTCCCCTATAATTGTACATGGAATGGAGCATCAAAGAATGCCTCAAAATGGGTTGTAAAATTTTATTCACTCTAAAAGTTACAATTTTACAAATGGCATTTATTTTGAATAGGAAAATGGGAATCAGTGTTGTGCTATTTTAAGCTAGATTTCAGCTTCTCACCATTTTCAGGTTTCTAGAATTTTCA
Organism: Illadopsis cleaveri; assembly: GCA_013399915.1. Classification (NCBI taxonomy): domain Eukaryota; kingdom Metazoa; phylum Chordata; class Aves; order Passeriformes; family Timaliidae; genus Illadopsis; species Illadopsis cleaveri. The sequence goes on along the minus strand of VXBB01003372.1, from coordinate 406,828 downwards.
TTTATTATTTCAGGAACATTAAGTTACATTTATTATATAAGTCCTAGAAATATCTATTTTTAGTACACTTGTTACATTTTATCTGTCAAGCTCCACCCTAGAGTTGTTCAATGTCTTTTACTGATATTTTCCTGTAACTGCCCTGTTTTACCAATATCAGAGGTTTGAGTTCTAACCCTCTAGTGATTTGTAGCTAGCATATGTTTCGTATTCATTAAAGCCTTTAAGAATGCTAATAACCTGAGACAGCAGGTTTTGTTACACTTTGAGCAAAGTAAATGACTGTATAAATTATCAAACAGAAAAGAAACAAATTATTTTTTCTTGTATCTTTTTAGCTTTCCATTTCAAAGATTGAGTCAAATATGAGCAATGAATTAGTGTTAAGTTTACAATTCCTTTTTTTTTTTTTTTTTTTACGTAAAGAGATCTTTCTTTTAAAGAAGCTTTCTGCTTTGGTGCTTAGTATGTAGATTTCAATCCCTCATAACACTTAGCATTTCTCAGAAATTCCTTGAGGATCTCACATGATAACTGAGCTCCTCTGAAAATCTACTGTTAAATATCAGACAAGATTTATATATACACTTGAAATTCACTATTTCAGCAAACAGACTTCAGAAATCTGTTTATGTGAACTGGTCTGGAATTTACCTCAGACAAATGAATGCCTGCTGACCACGGGTAGTTATTACTAGTTTTTACAGTTATATTGTGGTCAGAACTACCTCAGCTAAATTGACTGTAAAAATAGATCAAAGATAAATAACAGGATGAACATTACATTCTTTCCTTTTCTCAGCCTAACAGTTTTTTCCTAATTTGTCAAAACTACTGTGGTTTTGCTTCATTTAAGACTCAATAGTCATAGGCTTGTTGTCTCTTCTCCCTTCCCCTTCTTCTCTTCTCTCTTCTTCCCCTTGAATAAATAAGAGAGAATAGCAGAGATGCACATTTTGACAACAGCTTTCACATATTAGACCAAGTCAGAAACATCCTGAGTATCAGCTTGCATCTTTTTCAAGAACAGTTCGGGGAGGAAGGCAGGGAATTGTGTCTTTGCAGATCTGAAGAGGTGGATCCACAAGAATTCTACCTCATACACAAAGACATTTATTAAGGAGGTTTGATTCAAAAGCCATGGACATCAATGAAAAACATTCTGGGAACTAGTCTGAGTCCTCATTTCACAATCCATCCAGTTTATTGTAGTTTCACTTCTGTCAGTCAGCGTTTGTCCACACAAAGAAAATTTTTAACATTTTTGGATTATTTTCAAACCTCTTTATTAAAGAGCTTTCTGTAAACACAAACAGTGTATTTTGGTAAAATAAACTTTTCACAGGAAAGTAATAATCTAAACAGTCTCTTTAGTCAGCAATACCAAGAGGTAAACACAGATTTAATTGAGGAGATTGTACAAGGTTATGAATTAACTAATGATGGAAAATGTAGCCAATGTTATGAAAGTGCCAGGTCTAGCTCTTGTATACCATGTTGAGTATTTAGAAAGTTTATTACCTATAAAAATGTCATGAAGGTAGGTTGAACTGGAATAAGGGCTCTAATCCTGGATTGCATTAGGAAGAGCATTGTCAACAGGCAAGGGATTCCTCTCCTCTATCCAGCCTTGATGTTGGTTGGTTCACCAGGAGTGCTGTGTCCAGTTCTGGCTTCTTCAGTACAAGAGGTACCTGAAACTATTGGAATGAGCCCAGAAGAGAGCTATGAAGATGATTAAGGAACTGTAGCGCTGAGGAGGAAAGGCTGAGGTATCTGGATCTCTTTAACCTGGAGAATGGATGATTGAGAGGGGACCTCATCAAAGTCTATAAGTACCTGAAAGGAGAGTGTCAAGAGGATGGCTTTCTCAGTGGTGCAGAGAAATAAGACAAAAGGAAATGGGCAGAAACTGATGCACAGGAAGTTCCAGCTGAATACGAACTTCTTTACTGTGCAGGTCACAGAGCACTGGAACAGATTGCCCAGAGAAGCTGTGTAGTCTCCCTCACTGGAAATATTTGAAAGTTGTTTGGATACAATCCTGAGTGATATGCTCTAGGAGACTGCAAGGAGGTTGGATCAGATCACCCATGGAGGTCCGTGCCAACCTAACCCCTTCTGTGATTCTGTGAATACAGAATAAAGCATTCTACAGATCATGGAATCATAGAGTCATTAAGTTTGAAAGAGGTCTGCAAGTCCATCGAGCACAGCTGTTGACCAAACACCATCATGTCAATTAAACCATAGCACTCAGTGCCACATCCAGTTGACTCATCAGCTCTTCCAGGGATGGTGACTCCACCACCTCCCTGGGCAGCCCATTCCAGTGCCAAAAGTTTAGATATAATGGATGTAGCTGAAATAAATGATCTGTTTTGGAATACAGATTTTATATCCTGCTTAACATCTGTAATTTGGTTATACATATAAAAACCCTGAACATTCTCTGATAGTAGTTTGGAATACTAAATATTGGAGGTAAGCATAATAACAGGTTCCTTCTCAGATAATGAACTTCTGTTGCAGTACAATTAACCTTTGACACAGATGGGAATTTTTAGTAGAAACAATTAATTGAAATCACCCTCTCTTATAGATCATCACCCTTCAGCACAAGTTTCCACTGCCAGCATTTTATTGTTATATTTTCTAGTTGAAGAGTTTTGGGTTTTCTTTTTTCCTTTTGGAGGAAGACCGAATAATTACAGTAGAGAAAAATATTAGCAAAAAGAATCAAACATTTTTGAACATTTTTATGCTGAAGGAAACTTTTTCACCCAAGTTCAGTGTAAATTCATTTCTTTCAAATTGCCACTTTCAAGGTTTATAATTCCTATGCATGAAAACTTACTTGAAAAAAGGTAAGGTGTCACTTTAAACTGACCTATCTTGATTAGATTCATCTGCAATTTCTCTAATTCCAAAAAATGTCTCACTCCAGTTGTCTCTCTTATTCCTAAAACGAAAGGTTTCACATGAGGAGTGAATCAGGAAAATCAGCTGAAAAATAGCTATACCAGAGCAATCTCACACATGGAGAAGCCTTAACACACTGGAAGGTAATAAGATTGACTTGGTGGTAATGCATTCAAATTTATGTTATGAAAGTGAAAAACAAATAGTGAAACCAAACTCATTCCTTACAAGGTACAGGGCTTCACAGATCTAGATAAAAAACAAAGCTTTAACAGCTATTTACAGATCTACCTTTTTTTGTAAGCACTTCTTAGAGCTCCAGTGCATGAAGTTGTTGCTTCGGGTGACTTTCTCCATGTCTGCTGCTCTACAGCAACTGTATTTTTACATATGTTGGAAAAAGGTAAGTAACAGAAACTGAGATTTCTCCTGGTGATAACTGATTTTATAACTTAAGCTAGCACGTCTGATATTTTCAGACCTATGACCAGCAAGTGCATTGATGGTACTTCATAACTTCCCCATACATCTAGACCTCCAAAGTAGAACAAAACTCTAAATATTTCTATTTAACTTTTTTTTTTTTTTTTTTAGATAAGGCTTTGTATTTCTTTCTCATTTTCCATTTAATCTTTTTTTTGCAACCTTACACTTTAATATCAATGATTAAAAAAAGAAAAAAAAAGAGAATCCATGTTTAGCTAAAGTGTTTTCTAGACCAGTGATCCAAATCTCAACCTTTTGTCTCTATGTTACTTCAGAAAATTTGTAATAATTCTTGAAATGGGAAGAGTGATTTATGAAGAAAACCTACATTTTTAGTTACTTAAGTTTCCAAACAATGAAATATTGCAGTTTGAGCAGAAGTGATAATTTTAGATTAAGTAAACTGGTGCCAAAATCTCTGTTGTGGTGAAATTGTTTGTTAAACTTGCTCTCTATGCTAGCACTGTAATCAGTTCCTAGGTAATAAAAACCATACTAGAGCTGTAGGGGAAAAAAAAGGTAAAAAACCTCCATGGTTACTCTACATCTTGTTCACGGGTATTCCTATTTCCCCTTTAATTTACATGTAGAAGCTTGTCATACTAAAGTGTCTTTTTGATACAGTTTTTGCCTGAGGCCCACTTAGCAATTGGCTCATAATCAATCTGATCTATTTTGTCAGCATCACAGAGAACATAGTCAAAAATTCTTGTTACTGCTGCTTGAAAATGCAGTTTTCCTTTACTGTGTTTTTTTTTTTTTCTAATTCATCATTACTTGGTAATGCTCATTTGTGCTGTATGGCAAGCTCATACAATTAGTATATGACAGTTTGTCTACACAGAAAGGAACACTAATTAGCTTCAAATCTAAAGGGAAGAAAGTTTTAGTTTCACACAGGAAAAATGGTGATTTAATACTGATTTTTCTGACACATAAATATAGGAGTTTGCTCTTATAATTTGCTTATAAGACACTCCTTCCATTACACTGAAGATACACTGGTTCTTTTTGGATCCCAAAAAGTCATGCACACCCTAATCAAACAGTTTATTTGGCAAAGCATGGAAATAGTAGAAAATATGACAGCAATAAAATGGTAGAGAAGGTGATAATCTTATGATTTTTCTGATGTTAGCAGAAACAATATAAGAGATGATAGCAACCTGACATTCCTGGTGATGCTGGGAAAACTGGTTGCTGCAGTATCAGATGAGTCCTTGCATGTTAGGTTTATGGTTGGACTCAATGGCCTTAAAGGTATTTTCCAGTCTCTGGTAGAACTTTTCACACTAAACAGATCTCATCCATAGTGAGGTGCATTGTCATTGTAGTCTTTACAATCGAGCAGGGGTTTTTTAGACATTAGCAAATCTATGAATCATTTTCTCTCAGGTAAAGGACTGTTAAGCATAAGGGTATGTTGTCTAATCTCAGCATTGGATAAGATTTGTAGGTGGTGTCATCCACACGGACAGGCATTGCCATTGCAGGTAACCAGCCAAATTCAGTAAATCAGCCAGCAGTCACTGTGCTGCTTTGAGCCTGTTACTACACATTGACATAGGCACAAGTTTGTGACAGGTTATATGTGGTTCTTCATGCTAACACACAAGTCTTGACAATCAAATGTCTTTGGTTACAATCTGTGAAAATTCTCCTTAAAGACAACATCCTCTTTTGATATCTTCTGCAGAGACCCACTACACCAACTAGCATAACAAGACACACTCCTCTAAGACATAAACTTAAGAGGCTCTATTTCCTCCTTACTTTGCAATCGTGCACATCATACTCCAAAATGACGTTGCTCCTTGCCTAATAGTCTTTGGCAGGATGCAGCTGAGAGTGCTTGTGACAGCAGCTTGAAAAGTGCAGCCAAATGTGCCTGGTGATCCAGCAAATATTTTTGCTCTTCTCTTTCCTTAGGTGCTGCAGATGATCAGAAAAATAGACCGAGGAGATGCTGCTATACATGAAATAACACTGGGGAAAACTAAGTGCATTATGATCAACTATTGCATTCAGAAGAAAACAGACCTATATTTCAGGAATTACACAACTTTAAGGCAGTCTGAATTTTCTAGTTCCATAGAATATGCTAGAAAATATTGAACAGATTCTATTTCAATCTTTAGGCCATCCTAGGCAGGAAATTGGGCTGAGCATGCTTGATGAAATAAATTCAGAGCTAGATAAACCAGTGTCTAAATAGGGATATCTGAATATGAAAGTTATCCTTTAAAAATAGACATAGCTGAGCAAGGTAATTTTTTAACGGACACATATAATTCAAAACAAATTATTAAGACACTATGAAAAAAGCCATTGAAAATTTAAAATAATTTGTTTTGGTTAATGGCTTATCAAAACTAAACTCTGTTGTCTTCTTTAAGAATGAAAAAGGCTTTCTACATGAAAAATTAACACAAAGGAAATACTTCTTGGTGTATTTTTTACTATAAATATAAAAATTCCTTTACTTTGAATGATGGCATACTTTTGTAAACAATAGCCTTGTACTGTCTTGCATACCAAAGTGCACTGGGGCTTTATAGGGAAACTTAAAGCACTGGACTATATTCAGAAAGCTTATTTTGCAAGATTCTGAAAAGTGTGTGTGTTGTACTTGAAGCTGGTCATTTCCCACTGGTCACACTCCTGGCTATTCAGGATCCTTCATAAATGGAAGGGCATTTTTCATTTGATGACATAAAGACCCTTATTCCTGCTGGGATTTGTTAGAAACTAGGACAGAACAAAGAGATGGTATCTGTTTGCAGTCTTAGTTTAAAATGTATTGGGTTGATCTGGTGATAATTGGCGGATACAAAGAGCCCAGCTGATTTTGCAGCTAAAGCCCATGTCACCTTTAAAGATTAAAAGAACTACATGGAGTGTTTAATTGTGAACTGCATTATTTTTGCTGTTGAGCTCTTCACATGTTTAAATTGTTACTGAACTTCTTATTTCTTCCTAAAAACAAAAACAAAAACACCCCAAATACAAACCCCTGAACAAGCAAACAAACAAACAAACAAACAAACAGAAACCAGAAAAAAAAGAAAATCTTAGACTATGGAGGCAGTAGAAAACAAGGTATGTGTTGTGGTATATCAACTTGAATTTTAAACATCAAAATATTATGTAGACAATAGTGGGAAATAAATCAGGAGATATTCCCCTACCGAAATCACTGGGTATGGTAGTAGCTTCAGTCAGACTGTAATCTCCTGCATATTGACAATGCTTTTTTTGGCTGCTTCACATTTTATGTTGATATCAGACATGCTAATGCAACACATACAGATGAAAGCAATTTAACACCTAGCTAAAGATTAAAACACGTCAGGGGAGATCAGCAACATGAACTGGCTACAATGGACTACGTCTCATAAAGACTTTCCAAGGGTTTATAGGAAGTGGCCTAAAAACATTTAAGAGACAAGGTTATCAGTATGTCAACTAAAGATATTTGATAATGTGTACCTTCATATGAAAATTCTGAAGTTTTTCTCATTTAATTGCACATGTTGTCCTATGCTTTCTTATATTGTCCAATTACTGTCTTGCTATGTAAAAAGCAATACAAAGATGAGTGCAGGGCCAGCAGACAAGAAATTTTACTGATTTGTATCTTCTGTGCATTCTAAAAGCATTTTTTTAGCTTTGCGTAATATACTGTTGTACATGACATAAATTAAATAAAAATCCAGCATTTTTAAAGCCTGCATTCAGAGAATCTTAAGGTTTACAAACTAACACAATATTGAGAGATATAGATAACAAGGTGCAATGTCTGCTACAAAGGATATAAAGCTTTCATACTTTACATGTTCAAATATTTGCACCACTTAAAAGAAGTGGAATTATAAATAGACCAATTAAAAAACCAGTAATCAATCCCAAATTGAATTTCAGACTCCAAGACAGGATTTTTTTAGTTACATCAGGCAAAGATGAGTATACAAAAGGGAAATTCAGAAGTTAAGTCACAGCCACCCTTTAGCCTGTGTACTTACACATACCTATGATGCTGATGAAGTCAGGTGCTTTCTGACCTCATTGAGTACTGACATTTCAGTGAATACTTCACCGTGTGACTATTTAGATGGGAAGGACTGATTTGTCAGTGAATACATCAGGTCAACATTTTGCAGTTTTCTAATACAGAGATAGGTACTAAATATATTTTTTATTCTTTTGCAGATATTTTCTGCTGAATGTAGCAACAGAGTTAATGTCACACCCTAATCTTATGAAGTGTTTTCAGATAATCCTTCTGCAAAGAGAACCTGTCATTTCAGCTCTTACTTGTAACGTCTCTCATTTGCTAAACCCCTGAATCTTAAGGTGTAAGACTGCTGACGAATGCAAGCAGCTACCTTTCTTAATATTATAATGTTCTCTCCATGGCTTTTCAGGGCAGCAGTGCAACTAGTTTTGAAATGGATAGAGTGGCTGTTCATAACTCGGTATGACATCCTTCCATCAGTGGGCATTAGCAGATGCTTTCTGAAGAAGAAGAAATTACACACTTAAGTGGAGAAAAAGAAACTGTCCTAGTTACCCAGCTGTGTGTTTTTAAGGGTGATTATAAGTAACCAGGGTTTGTATTATTGTAATAAATCTTTCATGACACAAAGTGAGTAAGAAGGATCAAAGGGTATAAGATGAATTCTTTTTGCTCATAGTATTTTATCACTCATATGCAGTGATGATACACAGAAATTACTGGTGAATAAAATTTGAAAGTCAATATTAAAGCCACTGAGAAAGACTGTAGGATAAGATTATCTTCAAGTTCAAGGAACTTGAAGATAACATAAAAAACTAGCATGAAAAGGCATGCTTTTTAAACATCACTGGAGCAGTACATGTATCTTTGAGACCAAATGCAGAAGCAAGTTTCATTATAAAAAATATTCAGAACCATATGTGAAGTTATAAAACCATGATGGATTTTTACTTTTTTTTACCCTTGACTAAATTGCTCTATTATTGCCACTAGTTTTTATTTTCTCCCTTACAGTATGCTGCAGCATAAGTGATATTTACTTTGCAGAATTTTTTGTTTGACTAGATTATTATTTTTTCTCCTGGTAACTAAGTTGATTATGTTCTAAGTACTATAAACTACTGATATTTTTTGTACTGGGAAGATGTCTACCAGAAGTTCAAGTTAAAGAAAAACGGCTGTCATCAACTTCCCAGGATATTTCCTTCTCAAGTAATTTATTTTCCTGGTTATGATATTTTTGTGGTGTATCCTACTTGATTATCTTATCTCTTGCTCTTGTTCAATTCAAAAGTTGTATCAAGTTGACTTCTAAAGACTTGAAGCAGTCTTTAGTCTATCTGCAATTTCATTAAAATTAGCTTTGATGAATAGGATCTGGTAGAGTGGTTTTGTCTTTTAACAGGTAAATATCTGCTCAGTGAAAAAAAATTTTCAATGACATCAGGATTTGTTTTAACTTGGAAGTGTTTACACTAACTATAACTAGTATCTCACCATTTCAAAAACACAGTTGATGTGTTTTAAGGATTATTTTTTACTTTTACTTATGGATGGATTCCTAAAAATTAATTTATTATTTTTCAGTGGATTTCTGGTGGGTAATTAATAAATATTTCAGTTACTACTCTTTCTTGTTTAGCATATTTTCTAGTCTTAAAATATATGAACTGAACAATTCTGTGATGCATGCTTTGGAACCCTTTTTTTAAGAAAAGAAACTATATTTGTATGTATAATTTAGTTTTCTTCTTTATGTTGTCCTTTTTCATGACTAAGAGCTAGTTAAATATAGTTTATTGTGCTGATTGGAGAAAAAATGTTGAAATCTGCAGTAGTTTCTAGATTTAGCTGTGAGTTTTTCTCCATGCTGTTCCATATTTGTCATTTTTACAAGGCAGTTTTAGTTATGAAATTATTAAACTTTCTACTAGCTCTCTTTTCTACTTGAAATAGGCCTTATTTGCCTCTATTTAGTAAAGCTTTTAATAATTTTTTAATAGCATGATATTTTGGCCAGTGAGGTAGAATTCTTATTCATTAAATTCTGTTCATTGTATAACTGACTGGAAAAGGAAAGTGGAGACCTTGTCAGTCATCATTTATTGAGAACAGCAAATCATCTTGTCAAAAGCTATAGTAAATGGAAAGAGGACATTCAGGCACTATTACCCACAGATAAAATAATAATAGAGTAAGAGCAAAATGCAAGAGTCTGAGCTTAACCAGAGCTCATAATTTAGTCTGCTTCTGCAGGTACAAAATTTGTCATGCAATTGCCAGTAGTGTGCATTCTCAAGCACCCCCAATGGTGGGGTTAGAGCAGTGTTGCAGCCTCAGCAGAGACAGACTTTGATCTTGGCCTGGTACATGTAGGATGAGGCAGCGAACTACAGAGGAAATACGGTGCTTGCAAAAGAAAGGGTGAAAGCCCTTTGTCCTGGTCTGCCTTGAGATAAATATGTTTTTGAAGTCTTTCCCCCTGAGAAATGAAGTGGTTCATATTGTGTGTCCTTGATACCAGTCTGTCTACACTGGGGTTTCTAGGTCAACATCAGAAAGAAAGATTGAGAAGATGCTGGCTGTAGCTCACCACTGATATTGTATAGCTTGCTCAGCCTCTGCTCCATCCATTGTATTCTACCAGTCAGCAGCTCAAACTGGACAGTGCATTCCATGGCCAGGGGAAAGCAATGATTATCCAATAACCCACACATAGCTCTGCTCAGAAGTGTGACTACTGGTAACCTACAGTTATGCAACAGTAATAGAACATCCTCTACACAACTGTTTGTAATTCTCCTTGCCAGGGGCAGATTATTTCTCTGTCACCCAGGAAATGACCCCTGCCAGTACTCTTGAAAACCAGAATTGATCCATCCAACATATATTCTATATTTCACATCCACTGTGGCAATCTCTATTATTATCTACTTTCTCCTGCTTTGTAGGGCAAATCATTCTGTTTCAGTGGTTTTGGCTTTATTGCTTCATGATTTTAGAAGCTGCAAAATGAAAGATCCAGTCATATGGATACACATTAAAATTAAATTAATTTTCCACATAATTTCATTTACCTTCATGGGAAAATTAGATCTCATAAAACTCTATGTTTGTGTTTTCAGGATTAGACCCTTAGCAACCTGACAGTATTCTACAGTTACTTTACTGTCTACTTAATGTATTTAATGCACTTAGAGCTGTAAGTCTGATTTAACATTGAGTCTTGTACGGAAGAGGTCTTGGGCAACATTCCATTTTCCGTCACACTCCTTTAAAAGCATAGAGAGGATATAATAATAGGATGTTTTCTTAGCTTTTTCACTTTACCTACCATTTACCCTGTGGCTGCATGCCTATGTGTGCATGTCAGAAGTTATATTAAGAGTTTTATGAGGAGTATTACAAAGAGTTAAAAAATAAGTGGGGTTTATGTAATTCCAAAACAGTTTTAGGGGTAGATATATCCACTCTGTAAGAGAGAATCCAAATTCTCTCCAGCTTTGGAAAAGCAGATGAATTTGGCTGTGAACATGTTCCACTACCTTTTTTTCCCTAGATCTTGAGGGAAATAGTTGGGGTGTGTCAAAAAGTTTGGTCGGGAAGTTGAAAATTCAGGATCATTAATTTGCTGATGTAATAGGCAAACTTTATCTGCTAGTTCCAAACTTTGGAAGAGACCTTTAGGTTGCATCTTAGATATAACTTTGTTATGCCATCATAACAATAACATGAAAATTTTTCAGTCTGAAAATTATTTTAAAAATAAATTATATCTTTGTGCAAAAGTAAAATAAATCAAAGGCATTGTTTACAGGCAAGAATATTAGCGAGTCACAGTAAATTTCAGCATTTGTACTTCAGAGTGGATAAAATACACATTATGAAACACTAGCCCTGGAAACTATTAAACTGTGTTTATTTTTATTATTTTTTTATTTTACTCTTAGGTTTGTATCAGGTCACTCAAATGCTTCATCTTCAAACAGCTAAGAAAATATTCAGTAATATCACACATGCAAGAGAATCTGGAGATTCCATGTATATATAAATGAAAGGATATATGCTGAGCCCAGTGTGCTTACAGTAGTTACACCAGCTAAGGATTTTCCTCAAACTGTTCAAGAGGAAATTAGATTTGAACAAGATTATGATGAGAGTATTCATTTTCCTGCATGGCTCATTGCATACTAACACATTAACTAAGAATACAAAGTAGTATGATACTCTAAAAATGACTGTAACAATCAATATTTTTACATTTGTCTGGAAAAAAATAATGCAAAGTGAAGCAGAAAGTGAGTGAAAGCTATTATGTCAATTCATTTACCCACTAATGAATATATATGGGGCTTGCTTGCAGCTATGCTTTATGACAGCACAAGTATTTACAATAGATTCTCAGAGCTGTCACAAACAAAATTACTCAATTTTGTATTTTTTATACATTGTAAGAATAATCAGTAGAGGCTTGCTAAAAAATCCCCATATTAAATTACTAAAAATTACGTCTCTTTCTTTCACTGTATGTGCATATAGGCTATTTCCCTCATACTCTCTTTAAGTTAATCTGTAAATTGAATTTAAGGAACTCAATTGTATTTCAGAATAGCTCTCAGAAATCACTGTATCAAAGGTACTGACAAGAGAGATCAGGAAAAAAGAATTCTTTATCTATAATTGGAACTTTCTGGGAGTCTATTACACTGAGTGTTATAATAAGATAATGCTAAAATACAGTCACTGACCCAAGAGACCTGAAAAATAAATAGAAAACCGAAACCAAAAACTTTTGATGTAATAGCAGACACAAAACATAGGCAAGTGTTGGGCAGTGGGATTTGGAAGTGACTTCAGTGAGATTTTTTCCCACCTGAAGTTTCTTGTAGGCATTAGGATTTGCTTGATGCGCCATTGTGTGCATGGACCTTTTAAGAATCAGAAGACTTGAACCGAAATCATAAGACAAATGAAGCACAAAGAATAAAGAAAATTCTGGCTAAATTTTGGAAAAAATATTAATGTGAAAAAAGAAATTTCCAATCCTGACCAAACTTATTTAAAAGCAGAAGAAAGAAAATTCAAATCTCGAGTCCAATACATTGTAAGAAAATAATTATCCTGCACATTTATAAAGTCAAATATTTCTAAGTAGTACCTAAGTACATGAAGATACAATAATTTTCTCTTCAAACTGCTGCATTTATCTTGTTACCAAACTACACCTGATTACAGTTCTGTTGTAGGCATGGGATCCAACAAACAATTCAAGCATGTGTTTAACATTAAAAACTTTGGCTACTCTAAAACTGTAACAAATATTTACCTGTCTCCTTGGAGTAATAAAAAAATGAACTTAGATTTTGAAAATTATTTCCTTCCCCGTCTATCACTATGATATTAATATTTTTATGAATTCCCCGAGCAGCATTTAAAAGATTAGAAGGAAGAGTACTTTAGGGGAAAAAAAAAAGTAAAAATAAAGTGCCAAATGAGCAAGCAAAGTTGTTCAGAAACATTTATATGATGAATTAAATCTTATGGCACCGTTCACCAAAGCAGTGATTACATTTATTTTAAATTTATATTACAATATTAAATTTAAATATGATAGTTACTTGAAAAAAAAAATCAGTTTCTTTCTCACCGATATGATTAGGAACTGATTTTGCTATAACAACTTTTTCTTTCTTTTAGTTCTTTTCCCTCGACTAGGATAACAGTGACCTACATGCAGTCAGTGTTCTCACCTCCTGGCCTAAGCCAGTGACTTCCCCCTTGGTTCATTCATTGTCTCTGGTACTTCATGGAGTCACTGTGGATATTGAGTAGAGGACAGGATTTGTGTTGTCTATTGTGGCAATAGCACCAAAAATATTTCTTTAAAAATCAATTAAATCATTTTTTTCTACTGTTTAGTAAAGATGATAATGAATGACTTTAAATCAGTGCTGCTGTAT
>VXBB01003372.1:383168-393385 GCA_013399915.1 Illadopsis cleaveri | reverse complement strand
CAGAAGGTGAACTGTGGGGCAGTGGCTGAACAAAAAGGGTATATAATGAATCCAACTTAACTTACAAATTAAACCTTATAAAAATGCACCCCCACACTGCTGTTTCTATATCATGAAACTATAGCATCAGTTTTATTCAGGCAAATTTTTTTCAGAATGTGGGTGTGAGTTTAATCAGTTTGATTGTAAGTTCTGTTGTATGTACAAGCTGGCTTTCTTGCTTTTTCATGTAAGTTTTTCGTTGTTCCTCCATGTTGGTTGCTCTCCCCTCACTGTTATTTTTAGCTCCCCTTGTTACATGTTTGTGCACCTGTACCCTACCTTGCTCCAGAGACAGTCCCTGATTGGTTCTCCCTTCCCGCCTTTGTTATATGTCAATCTCTTGTTAAGTTGCTTTCCCTCCCTGCCACTCACCCTAAGCCTGTCCCACAGAACCAGAACCTTCCCCTGAGAGACCACCCCTGTTCACCTCTGACTGGCAGACTCCCGAGTCTTCCCCTCCCTCTCTCCCTTGATTTGTTGTTGTTTAAGTACATCACTTGTACAGCCACTCCCTGGTTCATTGTTATTGGTTGCTCACTGTACCACCCCTGTGCTAGCCCATGAAATAAAAACTTCCTTCTCCACAGGCTTCGGGTCTCTCTGAGGCACCGGGTCTGGAGGTGAAGGTCCCCTGCTGACCTAATAAACTTCTTCCCAGTTCAACCTTCAGAGAATCCCCTCTCTCATTATTCCTTCGCCGTCGCTGAGCAGCGGGAAGCCTCCAGTGGCCAAGATCCCACACGGCGGTTTTGTTGTGTGCGCCGGGGCTAGCCATTGGAGCGCACCACGACATCAGAACTTGCAGTTTCAATTCTATCAACTTATTGATATGTTATGAGATATTACCTCATCCTGTAAATCCTGTAGAAAAGTCTCTGTAGAGGCTTAATTTAGGGGCTAGAAGATAGGTGAAGATTAGCAGGAAAATGAATATCTGTTGATTTCCAAAATCCATGTGTTGAAAGCCTCAGTTTTCTAATATGTTTTTAAGCTAACAGGTTCTCTAACATGTTAACATATTTGCCATCCTCCCATAAGAAATGTGTGGGTTTTCCCAGTTCAGTGACACTGTCCAGTGTGCTACAGGCAATGCATACAGTGGTTTGGGCAGCCAGGTTGCCCCCTTCGTATAGTGACAATGGACATGGACATGTAGCTGCACTTCAAGAGGTCAGACCAGTCTGTTCAGGTTTGAGCAGAGATTCAGTGTTTCCTCTCTCCAAATAAGTGTGCCATGTAGTCAATATAGAGATAACCTAGAGCAACAAGGATTTGAAATTAGATATTTCAGTTACAAAACTCCAGATTAGATTAAACCTCTGGAAAATAATTCAAATTGTCATGGAAAAGTTAGCTGTGCAAGGAAAGGACTATCTTTTGCATCATCTGCATCACTTAAAATGAAGTGCTAGAAGCAAAAAAAGAAATTTTACTACCTAGAATTGGATAGTCAATCCTTGGTCTGTATTCAGTGTAGGACAGTTTCTAGAACTAGCATTTTCTGACTACATTGAGGTGACTCATGCAATACCGTACCAAAGTTTTACATAAGTAAGTACAAGGGATGACCCATGGACATCTGTAAGCTGTAAGGAAGTCAGTTCTCAAAAAACAAGAGTATTTTCCATTCTTTCATTCCCCAAAGCAGGCCCAAAGGTATTGAAGAGGCCAATAAAAAATAAATGTCACCCAGATGACACATGTAGCTGGACTGATAAGTGCTTAGGGGACCAATATCAAGAACTCCTTGATGAAACACAGTCGCCACAGTTCATTTGCAAAATGTAGGATTTCTACATGTAATGTCACTTTCTGTATAGCTCCTGCCGCCAGCAGTACAATGTTTCTGTTGAATGCAGACTATCAAAACACTAAAAATCCATGTTCGGTGTGTGATTCTGCTATTTAGCTTAAATATACCCTGATGTTTCATATTATAACTGTTGTTCTGTGATGAGCAATGATAAAAAACCACATTGTGAAAAGGAAAAAAAAATATCTTTTTTTCTATTTGAGACCTTGGAATAACTATAGCAATCTTCCCAATAATATTTTGATGACAACCTACACTACCGAAGTTGGACTATGTAGTAATATTTAAACCATATATTTTAGTTTTTTCCTGGTCTGAAACTTAAAGATCCAAGTATTTCTTTTCAAAATTGCTTTACAAAATATATTGAAAGTAGAAAGTAATGAGGGCATTTAAAAAGACAATAAATTTACTCTCCAGTTGGTTCAATCATCTGATTTTGAGAGATGTGGAGTGGTGTTTTAATTCCAATAGGCAGCTAAGCCCACAGAGCCCCTCACTTCTGCTGATTCAGCAAGCAAAGAAACTTCAGGAGTTCTTTCACCACTTCCCATGGGCAGGCAGTTGTCCAGGCATCTCCATGAAAACAAGACTTCATCATGTCTGTTGGTTACTTGGGAAGACAAATATCATCACTCTGAACTTCCCCTGCCCACCCTTTCCTCTTGTTCCCCCAGCATTATATGATGAGCACTACACAATATGATCTGGAATATCCCTTGGGTCAGTTGGGGTCAGTTGTCCCAGCTGTGTCCTCTCTCAAATTCTTGTGCAGCCTCCACAGCAGTGTGGTGAGGTGAGAAGGCCTTGCTGCTGTGTAAGCACTGCTCAGCTAAAACATCCCTGACTGACCAATGTAGGAATAGGGTAAAAAGCTAGCCTGTCATTTCTTCTAAGTGCAGCTAACAAGTAACCTGTAAGTTCCCATATGAAGTTGTTTTGAGAATGAGAAGTTCCTTTAACACAACAATCTATTCTGAGGATGAAAAATAAGTGTACCTGTAATAACAAGGGATTTCTCGCATAAGAATCAATAAAGAAAACATGTAAACAATCCGAAAACAGATAGATTTGTTAGACAAGTAAAATGTCTTTTACTAACCAATAGAATAATTAACAAGAAAGCTATTAACCAATTAGTAGTTACCCTTGAGGTTTGCAAAAACTGTATAAAAGACAGCCTGCCACGATAATAAAGAGAAGCCTTCTGAACTTTTATGGTGTCACTCTATGTGTCATGACCATCCCAACAACAGACCAATACTGTTTCAGAAATTCTGAAATGCAGCCCCATACCATGTGCTATAAAAAAGGAAGTCTATTCCCACTAAAATCAGTACACTAATTCGTCATCCTCTTGTACTAAAAGTCAGTACTCTGCCACCTCAGTATGCCTATCTATTAAAAAAAGTTGATAACATTTATTCTGTAGTTAATTATAAGCTAGTAAATATAGTGTAAAAATACTTAGAACAAAGAAGAAGTTATAATAGTGTAACTAATAAAATACAGAGTCATTTGCCTGCTTATGTGTTAAAGAATTTCAAGGTGTTGAACCAGGTCATGAGGTTTAATAGAAGGAAATTCTCCCATCTGATGTGTCTGAAAGAAACAAGGGCACAATCAAAGCAGATTCCAGCAAAACAATAAATGTCATCCAAAAGCCCCTGCATTTCCTGAGCTAATGGAAGAGAAATGTATACCAAATGAGTTTCTAAAATCAACTACATTAGACTACGGTTATGGATAACATATTTCATTTTTTGTTTCATTTTTCTTTGCTGCTTTGGGATATTAATTTTCATATTTGGTTATTGTTGGGGGTTAGGTTTGTCCTTTTTTTTTCTCTCTAAAGAATTTTTTCCCCATAAGTTATCAAGGAGACCAAATGTTGAGTACTTAACAGTATTTAACCGAAACAAAGAGGTGGCCAAACTCGGAGGGGGAGATAACGCGAGTTTTGGGGGTAGGAAAAAGGACAGAGCTGGGGGCAGNNNAGCTACAGCTTTCCCTGGCAGATACCTGTCTTCCCAAATCAAGACAGTTATGATACTTATTATTACCTATGCAGAAAAATGAAAAACTGGAAAATATGTTAGGATACTCATCACTTAAACAACCTGTGCCAAAGTAACGGAAGGTCTGAATTTTTTTACCCACCAGAAAAGTTTGCATCACTGGTTTTAGTGCTGCTCCTAGATAAGGGATATACTAGATTCAACTAAATTAATGTCATTGATGTATTTATGTCACCATGATGGTGTTTAAATATCCTACCTATTTTCATCACAAAGCATACTGATGAACAAAACAGAAACTCTAAGAAACACAATTGATTCAAATAGAATGAGAGAGATCTAATCTGAATTTCCATTTAACTTTAGGTTGTTTCATAATGGTGTTTAATCTTAAAATCATAATTCTGTGTCTTATCAATTGTTTTGGTAGATTAATTTATTATGAATAAATAACAGCAACAGCATACTTACATTTGGTGATTCATGACTGACCTGCAACTCTTCTAATGTATTTGGGAACTGCTATCATTGTGTTTTACTGAGTATTATGAGCAGCATGATAGTAGTTAATACAACAGCTTTTGATGAAGCAGTCTGAGGTACCCATGGAAACAGAACCTCAAAAATCTGAAAACAGCTATATTTTTTCTTACTCCATTCCATTTGCTTTTTAATTATTTTCTTCTCTATGCATGAATTTGCTGTTTTATGTGTCCAGAAAAGCTGCTGAATTTGAAATTTCAGTAATGTTCAGTAATGTGCTAATAAAAACATCAACAAAAAGGTTAAGTTAGTGTTAAGAAATTAGGAAAGAAATGTTTCTACTGTTTTGGTCGCTTAATGGAGAAGTTTTATTAAATGTACTACAATTTAGCTGACTTCACTCAGTGTTTTGAAGATATTCTGTTTAAAATGTATCTTTAAAAGCATATGTTTCAAGTGAGACAAAAGTATGATCCAAGAATGGGCCCCAAAACAGGATTCTTTTTGTACCATATGCTAGTGTTTATATAGAGTGTAGTACTATTAAAATACTAGTCAGCTACTAAAATAAGTGACTATTACAGTCCTTCAAGATTTCAGAAATTTTCCATTCAACTATTATTAGTAGAAATTCACTTCTCTGAAACACTAAATCCATGAAAGGTGTTAAAGTTAAAAGTATTTTCAACCACATTATATTACTAGTAGCAATAGATTTTAAGAGCGATAGTGTTTAACGAGGACAAACTGATATTAACTGTATGTGTTTGACGGCCAAAAAACCTCTCCTAGTGTTAGAACGCATCATTTGGCAGCAGCACTGTTTTAAATTATAAATAATATATCCCAAGATTTTTTGTGATGCACAATACTACTTGAAAAATAGCACACCTGATACAGGGAAGAACAGGGTGTAGAGATTTAGTTCCATTTTGATATGGAAATTATTCAACTTCAAAATTACTATAACACAGGAAAGCCATTAACAGCTATAGCAGTTGCTAAAGACTGTCAACACAGGTCTTAGGTCAGCAGAAAATTTTGTGTGGATGAGAATCACTCTATCATGAAAGATTCTTGGTGGACATCCTTAGAGACTAAAGTCTTCAGCTGGGAGAATTCACTTGACCATTACTGGTTTTGTAATCCAGTAATTAATATATATATCAAAAATAATATATATTTCCACTTATATAACAGTATTAAAAGCGAAAGAGCAGAAATATGCAGATATCTCTGGTGAAACTTAACCTGTATATTTAGAGGTGAAACAGATATTGCTTTATCACTACACTGCAGTGGAGGTAAAAGTAAGTCATTCACCACAGAAACTAGGTGGGAGCAAGGTCTCAAGTGCTGATTTAAGCATAGTGAGTCATCACCAGTGCCAGTTTCTGCTCAATACAATAATTAGCAGGAAAAGTAAACAGGAAAAGCTATGTCTGGAATACACTACATGGAAATTCCTGACAAGTCAGACTGTAATCTGGTGCAACTTCAATAGCTCAGAAATAACAATAAATTAAGTAGATGTAACTTAACTGTATAACAAAGCAAATCACTATATAATATATATCTCTATATATTACATATATTTGGTAGTCTCAGACCAGTGTAGTTTTAGATGTCACTACTGCTCTAAATATATCAATGTAAAAATATATCTATTGGTAAGTCATAGCAACACAACAGCTGTATGTGGATCAGCAGAACATGAAGCAATTGCAAGAGAGAAATTCAACTAGAACATGAAGCAATTGTAAGAGAGAAATTCAACTTTAGAGAATTAGATTTCAGTTTACCAGAGAAGCAATTATTGAAAGGATTCTGTTTGAAAGTGAAAACTTTGTAAGGCTTTTCTTAAAAGCTTTACATATCTTGCATTTTTCCTCATTTGAAGAAATTTCATTTACCAAATTTTTTTGTCACGCAAACTGACTTTTGTGTTTTGTTTGCACAGGTCAGAATACTGGGATGGGATGCTCTGTTTGGATGCTCTGTGTCTTTTTATTTTATTCAAAGAACCACCTGCTCCTTCATGAACTGAAAATTCAATCAGTAGTTAATTTCTATATTAAAAAAAAAAATTAAAAAGAAACGATAAGCTGTTTATAACCATTCCCACTCCTACGCATTTACTACGGAGTTGGTGAGTGGAAAGAATTTTACCATCTTGTGTAAGTGTGCATTAACTGAAAGTTATTATTTTTCACATTAAACAATTACAGCTGGAAAAGACAATGTGTGTTGCCTTAAAAGGATGTAAAACATCTTCCATGCTCTTTACAATTCCCCTCAATGTTTTATGAAATCACAGGACTTGTATTTTTGGATCTACTGCCTGATTCAAAGTGTCATAAGGTTAAGGAATTTTATTTTAAACAATGAATGAATAAAAGTCATACTAGTTTTTATGTTATGATAATTAAATACACATAACCTAAAATGTCCCAGCCATGGCATTTGACTATCTCATTAGAGGATTTTGGTTTCTACCAGACATTACTAAAGTGGCATATGGGAGTTTACCATGCAGATCTCATGAAGAACAGAACATGAAAGAGCTGTACATTTTTCTGCAATTATTTTATATACATGTTATTTCCTTGGAGATTTGTTTGTAAATCATCCAAGAGGACATTTAAATCTAAAGTTCTGGCCATGTTTATTGAATTTATTTCCCAATCAATGCCTCTTATGAAGATACTGGCTATGTAGTTTTAAACATGATAAAATATAGTTGGAAGACATTTCATGGGAATAATTGGGTTAGGTCAACTCATTTTTATTTCATTGTGTACACTAGTACACTGCAGTGCACTAAATAGCACAGGTTTTTGACTGTCTTCTGATGTCTGCAGAAGATTGGAAGATTCGAATGTGGAACTCCACCAAAAAGCCATTTTAATTTTTCATTCATTTTCAAATTAAGAAAAAAGGATAGAAAGTCTCTAAAAGTACCATTCATCAGTGAGACTGTGGCAGTTTTGTCCATGTAAGCTTGCCTGAAGTTTCAAGACACAAATATACTGTTGTCATTATATCTAGAATAAAATTTTAGTGATTAAAATCACTTCTGCTACCAATTCAAAATTTCCTTTCTGTACGTAGTCAACAAAACGCTGCCTGTTTGGACATGCTCCCATTGATACATTTTTTTGACATGGAAATGTGAATAACTGTGTACATTTATTAAAGAAAAAAAAAGAACTCTCTGTAAAGATTAAGTTTTATTTTGGTGACTTTTCTAGGTGTTGATCCTATATTTTATAGGGTTGAAATGTTAGTCAAGAAAAATATTTTTTTTTTAAGGACTAACTGTAAGTGTTAGATAATTCAACATTTTGGATAGAAAAAACTTGGAAGCAAAATATTATGCCATAGCTGTAAATCAGTAAACATTTACTGTTCCCATTTGACAGTGATTCAAAAGGGATCTTTCCAGACTCTAGAGACAGCAAGGAAGCCAGATGCTTTCACTGTTTCCAGGGACTAGAGCCCTGAACTGTTTATCTTTATTTTTAAAGAATAATTTCAAACCCTGTGTTTGGTTCAAGTTAGGAGAACCAAGTTCCTGCCTGTCTCATGATACAAATGGTTATTATAATGTTAACTTGAGCAAAGTTATTTTCCCCTCCTCTTGAAGCTGTGGATAAAGGATTCATTAATGTGTCTTTCTTTCACTGATTTGGTTTCTTGTTCTCTTCCACATTAAGAGTAATTACTCTCCCATAACCTGGCCTCTTTTGATGAGGACTACTGTTTTCCAAATGTAAATGGTTATTGATTTGCCAAAAATGGTCTAATTTAGAAGTCTAAGAGTGTTGCACAGCTGGGAAGAAATTCTAAAACTGGCCAAGTCATTCACACTGCTCTTGGCAGTCACAAATGCAAAGCAAAAACTGATTTTTGAACTTGTTTTCCAGTCATTTCTATTTTCATGATTCTACATTGGTATAATACTAGGTATCAATTACAAATATATTTAAAATTTAGAGTATAGATCTATATATTATAATCAATATTAACCATCCACAGTACCTTTTCATGTTCAAAATCTCACAGCAACAAATTAATATTTGTGGTTTTCCCGGATTGATGGACTTGCATGTTATATTATTTTGAGAGAGATTCCTATATTAGTGGCCTCATTGATACCATTATGAATATTTTTGAAGGAAGATTAAAGTTCTGCTTTGAATGAGCAAATGTGGCACAATTTCTTCATCTCTGGTCTTAAATTTAAAAGTTGAAAAGTGTTCACTATTGTATTGCATAGCAATGAGCCCTTGGAACAGCACAGTTAGCTCAATATGCCTCTTGGAAATTTAAAACATTTTCAAGTAACTGATGGTATCAGAATATGGTCACTACGGAATTAAAGATACTCTGATCTGGCATCCTACCATTGTGATCTATTCTGATATAAGACTGATCTATGGAATTTTCTAATTCTAGTGTAATAGTACCTATGCCTTTTTAAAACTGTGTAATGAACAAACCACATAACACAGGTCATAGGAATGCTGTGGATAAAACAATGAAAATATATGAATCCCTCTTTCAAGAGTGATTTAGAGGAGGTAATAACTGAGAAGTACATAAATGAAGACAC
This sequence comes from Illadopsis cleaveri, assembly GCA_013399915.1. Classification (NCBI taxonomy): domain Eukaryota; kingdom Metazoa; phylum Chordata; class Aves; order Passeriformes; family Timaliidae; genus Illadopsis; species Illadopsis cleaveri. Next base: position 384,414 of record VXBB01003372.1, on the reverse strand, counting down.
TTCAATACACATTTTGGAGGATATTCATGAGCAGCTGTTTGTCCTTCCTCTTTTAGAATTTGGCAGTTGGTTTAAAAATAGTTAGGTGCCTGACAATGTTCTAAGCATCTAACATGTCTGAAATGGTGTCCTTCAAAACCTGCTCATGAAAAATCAGTGAAGCTGAGATTCAAAGGATAGATTAATCCTCAAACTTGGTTAGAAATCAATAAACATACACTTTGACACAGCATGTGGCATTTTTCTTGCTTCTTGGTCTCATCCTTCAGAGATGAATCTATAAACCTCATTTAGCATTGAAATTAGTTCAAAAAGAAACGTGGTTATTGTGATGTTTGAGACATCACAAAGTTCTCAAATTATGCTGAGTGGGTTTCATTACAGGGAGCTTGGTGCCTTGATCTCATATAGATGGAATTAACAAGTCCTAGCATGCTGGCTCATGGGAAATGTAAATCAACTGAAAGAACTGGAAAATAAAAAAGTTAAATTCTAGCTTTCTTCTGGACCTGAGCAGCTATTTCAGTTCAGTACTCCTCTAAAATGAGATTCAGAGCTTCAGAAAAAAATGCATTCATGTTTCATTGTACTAAATACCTGTAACTGCATAACAGCTCAGTTACTGTGCATGAAGAGAAAATTTATTCTTTATCAGACGGCTTGTTTTCTCTCTTCCTGATGACAGCATGGCATAAGGAGTGTATGGTTTCATTCAGAGGCAAGTGAGAAGTCCTAAAATCTTAGCTACGGGTTTAGAATGATCAGGTGGCAAGAAGACTCCCAGGTTACATACGTGCTAGTAAATGGAACTAGCCAGGGTGTGATTTCGGGTAGACTTATGAATTTGTATGTATACAAGTGCCCTTGAGGTCCAAATCTCCATTCCCAGAACTCCTTATGACTTCTACATTATAGAAGAATGAAATTATTAAAAAAAGAAAAAGAGAAAGAGAAAAAGAAAAGAAAAGAAAAAAACAACCCACACTGATTGAATTAATGTGTTAGGGTTGATCAGTCTTACAAAAGTACTGCAAATTCAGCTTTTCATGGAGCTTATACATAATAACACACAGGTTAGGATCAGTCCTTCTGTCTTTAGAGATCTCCAAGGTAAATGTCTACATCTGTTCTCACAAGTCCAGGCCTTCACTGTAAGAATTGAAAAAACTTTTAGAATGAGATTAATCCTGTTGCAGTGCATGATTAGGGTTTTTCAATTTTGTATATGTTTCTTGTTTATTTGTCT
>VXBB01003372.1:370470-382914 GCA_013399915.1 Illadopsis cleaveri | reverse complement strand
TACTTAAGGGGATAACAGAGGCCCAGTCTCTCTCTTGCTCTTGCTCTTGCCCCCGCCTCTTGCGCTTGCTCTTGTTTCTGCCCTTGCTTCCTCTCCTGCTTCCCTCCGGCTCTGGCTGTGGACCCCCAAGGAATAAACATCTGCTAAACCCACGCCAGAGTCTGCTCATTCTTCCAAGGCCTCAGACCACGCTGCCAGGCTGAGATTGAAATGAACCCACAGAACATTTGTTGTGTCCTGTCCCAAAGCACAGCTAGCTGGAAAGCAGCGCAGGGACGGACGTATAATCCGACCAATGCTAGATTACAATGAGGAAGAACTGTGTTGCAAAGTACTTCTTTTTTTCCACCATCAGAGAGAGGTTTTAAAATTATCTTAGCTGTGGGCATCTTTGCCTGGCTCTTTGAATACCATACCCTCCTTAGAAGGGAAATTAGCTGTCAAAACTTCAGATCAAATTCCACAATACACTGGTGGCAAGCACACCTATATATTCTTCAGTGCCTGACCTGAAAAAAACTACTCTCAAGAATTACATTGGTACCTGCTTATTTCCCACAGCTGCTCCAAATCTAGCTGGTTGGCTAGACTGGACACACAAGATTTCCCATGTGTTTTTGTGGTTGAGTCTAGTTAATCAAAATTAGCTATGTTCACAAAGACCTAATATTTTAAAGAATTTAGGCTAATAAACCTGACTTTGACAGTAACTAGACTGTAGAGTATTCAGACTCCTTAATTAACTGACCACAAGAACAATTCTGAAAAACCAGGAAATGAGTAATGACAAGCAGCTGGGCATTGTAACTGAGGGTATCTGAATCTGAAAAATGACTGGCCAGATGCCAAACTAGGTTTTTTCATTAGCTACCTATGGAATTTTTATCTGTCTTGTTTTTCATCTCTTAGGTAGGTGACTGCCCATCAGCTTGTCTGTGAAAATATTTCCAGTGCAAAGTCTATTCGTGCACAAGGCTGGATATTAGCAATGATGGGAAGACTCCAGCATTTTAGTTATTGCAGAAATGAACCTTCAGTAACTGTCTTATCTTCAAACTACTGGCCTTGTAATCTTGCTTGTGCAATATCATGAATCAATCACTTCACTTTTTTGTGATAACCTGGTGAACCGATGGATTTTTCAGGTGTGGTTTGCTAGGTTTAAAAACTACATTTTCGACAACACCATTGATGTAAAGCAGCTATACTTTGTTAATGATTTTTAAAAGCATCATTTGCTTATGTCTCCTCCTTAGTAACTACCTATTCCACTGTACATTCAGCTACTAAATATCCTTCCAACTTTTGCCCAAAGTACTTATAATTTGACATTACCAATATGCTATGATGTCTGCTAACTTATGTGTTGCTGCATTTTGTGAGGGTAAAGTGAAACATACAATTTAATTATTCAGGCTCAGTTCATCAAGAAAGCAAGCATGTTATGCATCCATAAATTGCATCTCACATCAGAAGTAACCTGACAGAAAGCTGTGCTTGTGTACTGTACTGAGTCTGGGTATGTGAAAAGATAAAATAATTGCTCTAGGGAGTACAGAACATGTTCAAAAGCTTAACTCATAGTATTGCAATTACCATACAAGAGTGTCAGCAAAGGCAGGAGTTCCTATCACTATTAAATTCTGTATGTTTCAGAACTGATCATAACATGACAAGGGGAGAGGTAAGACTATATGCCAATTTATTTCAGTTTAGGTCTGTGACTACACAGAAACTTATTTTAGATACCTCACACTGTGTTCAGCTGTCTTTTACTATATTCAGTCTCATTTTTGCAGGTTTATTATGATTGAACAGATAAAGTTTGAGTTAATATGTTCTGCAGAAATCAGCAATATTTTCTTGAATATAGCCTACCACAGTTCACCTTAGCTTCTAATATAAGGTGTTTTGGCATGTGATTATTTGTACCCATGAAGCAAAGACCCAGGACACTACACCAAGAAAATAAATGAATTTCCCTGAATCTGTTTTGACCAAACAGATTTACATTCAGGTTTCTTGGAGAACAGCTTATTCTTATATATATACTGAAGATGAAAAAGAGGTTTTGTGCTTGACTGCTTGATTATGCTGAAAATGACACATTTAATAATAGGTTTGTAAGGATCTAAATCACAGAAGTTCCACCTTGATTTTGGAGCAGTTTTCTTGGGGTTTTTTTCCTCTTCTCTTGCATGAGATGCAAATCATCATATTTCTTTTACGCATTCACAGAAGGACAATACAGTATTTTTTTATACTATGGCTGGCTGCATTGAAATACTGAGTGAGGTGAGAGGTGGTGTTACTCCACATTAGAGATATGAGTCAGTCAAACTAATCCGTTTGCTGTGATGAGGTTCACGTGTTCAACCCTTGTGTGCCCTAAGCCTTCTCTGCTGAAAAAAATCCTGGGTGTTGTTTTCACCTTTGGACCTGTAGGAACACACTAGAAATACAAACCTTGGTTCTTATTCTATCTAAAAGAATTGCAATCCAATTGTCTGATCATAAAAGTTATGTTGTCTGAAGCAGATCCTGTTTTGCTTCAACAGTCACATACACTTCAGTTCTCCTATGGCAATAAGGATCTCCCTCTTCCTGCTCACTACTTGTATTTTTTCAAGGACATCCAATATATTTTATACTTGTTTAGTAGACTTTGTAGACGTTTTTATAAAACATTTTTTTTTTTTGTCAACTTATTTGAAACTATAGATAGAGATAAAATAAGGGAAACAAAGCTTAGATATAATTTTCTGGTTCAGTTTCCATACTATTTCCTAATTATTCATGTTCAGGATCATTATGTATGGGGGACTTATGGGTCTTTCTTTAAGGTCCATGGATTGTGAATAACTTGTTATATTGTTGCCGCAGTTACAGACAGAAAAGTTTGTATTTTCTCAAAAGATACAAGAGAGAACACAGGACAGGAACACTAGCAACAAAAAACCCAACCAACCAAAATAGTAGACTGTAACTGAAATACTAAGTACCAAAAAAAGTAGAAAATAATGGCCTTTGAGGGAGGAAGAAAGGAAGGAAAGAAAGGTAAGAAGGAAGGAAGGATGTTAAACTTACCTAAATACAGAGAAGAATATTTCTTTGTCACAGTATAGTGTCTCTTGTACCTGTTTTTTCCCAACATACTGTAGAAGATCTATCTTTATACATGCAATATTGCTTTATGTGACAAAAGCTTATTTTTTTTTATTATATTTGTGTTGTATTTACCAGAATATCAGTTATTTCTCTTTTACATGACTCTTTATTAGACTTGGGTTTTTTCCATTTGCAGGCATTGTAAGGGGTTAAAAGAGTATTATTGTTTTCTGCTAACAGTACTGAATTGTTCCTCAAGGATAAAATACTAAGTGCCAAGAGGTTAGTTCCACAGAGAGTCAACTGGGGGAGCAAAATCATATTTCAGTATTGCTACTGTTATCTTTTAGTCATATATGATATCAACTGGACTGGACTGATTATGCTCAATTGGAAAAGAGGAAAAGGTTCAGCTGATGTTGCCCTGTCCTGATGACATGAGATAACACTCTGAAAATGTGCAATATGTTCTGATAAGAGAAAAAAACAAGGGTAACCTTTCACATTTGTCCCCTTGGGAGTCCAATGACTATTATAGTGGAATACCAGATTTAGTTGATAATGGTACTTACCTATTTATATCTTTCTTCAAAAGGAATATTTGATCAACACTCTTGAGAGCAGAGATACCCTTTCACTGATATCACATAAATGGAAAAGAAAAATGTCAGCTATTAGCATTTGTGTAACTGAATGGTCCAGAGATCAACACAGTGTTTCCAGACTTCATATAAAGAAATTAAAGTGCTGGCATTAGGCGTCCCTTTTTTCTCATGTCTCTGAAATTCAAGGAATTATCAATTTGTATTCCAGTGCTATGATTGTACATCCCTCTCTGTAGAGGTGAAGGGATTCACTAGAAACAGGGAATTCTTTGTATACTGCTCTCCTTTTGAAAAAAAATGCTAAAACTTGGCTCCTTTTCTGCATGCATATATTAACATTGACTTTGGAAGAAAAAATATGCCTGTTTGATATTTTTCAGAAGTGGAGCCAACAAGGATCTTTCTGGCTATGGATCTGTAAAATTATTTGAATTTTCTTCTTCATTTTACTCTAGAGATTTGGAAGTTGGTTATCAGGAGTGTTGTGTGAGTGGACATCATAAGATGGTTTATGACTGGGTTATGTTTGTTTTGGGCTCCAAACTGACATAATTAGGCTAAAGAAAATGGAGTAAGTTTTCTAGCAGTTCAGATATTTCCTGGAAAGACATGTGTTGAGCTGAGAAGTTTTCTAAGAAAATGTAGATCATCTTGCTTTTAAAGCCTGGATATATCTAAAAAGAACCTGCCTGATTCTGACCTCATGAGCAAAGTGCAGTTTTCAGTTAAATAACAGGGACAGAAGCAAGTCTTCCAATCGGAAAATAGGATACTAAATATTTTGAAAACCCTCCTGATGTTAATGCAGTATCAAGAAGGAGCACCTAAGGGTTAGAACCAGATTGCATTCCATGCTGCATAAGTACACAGGAAGGCATGAATTTACAGTCTTCAATTATTGATTAATCTAATTTGAGTTAATAGACAGAAAAATGCAGTGCAGTGGAAAGGTTTGAGGGAATTAAATAGAATTCAGAATTGTTTAGTTAGCCATTAAAATGTAAATAAACAGCGGATAGAAGTGCCATTAACTGCCAGTGACTACTGAAGTATGCACAGTCATTTTATATGGAGATTGTGAGCTAGTGGATAACTTTTCCTTAACAGCAAATCATTTTATTGCCTTTGAAAAGATAATACATTGATACAGTTGGTTGCCGTACCATGTATGACTTTACAACTGTCAAACTAAATATTAAAAAGCAAGGAAGTAAAGTGATTTTCTGACATAGAGTTTAAAATCTAAAAATTTTGCATCTGTTTTTTTCAGCTTAGTAGTGAATCCTGAGCAGTGGATTGACTTAGCAAAATATCCTCCAAAGTAGTTAGTGGTTATGTTTTTTTAGTGTTTAGAGTGTGGAAATCTTTGTCATTTCTGTTAAGTCAATGTAATTTTGTTTTTCTGTCATGCAATTCTACTTTAAAAAAAAAAAAATCATTTTTCTAGTAAGAGCTGCAAGAATTGTAAGAGAAAGATGAAAAATCCATGAAGAAAATATAAGCTTTGTCTCAGTTTTTATATATTCTGAAAAGCTTTGGTTATCTTCAGTGGGTCTAACTGAGCCACAGCCTCAAATTTTTGGGCTGAAAACTATCTGAATGTTTCATCCAGTAAATCATTTACACACAGTTTTCCTGTTCTCTATTCCCACAAATATGCTTAATCTCACCTGTTCAGTGAAGTCATTAGACTGCAGCACCTCTCTAGGTAATTAATTCTATTATTCAGCTGTGTTCACTATAAAAAAACCTCTTCCTGATAGTTAATCTGAATTTTAAATTGCAAGCTTTTTTTCTTTGTTTCATGGCTCTGAATCTCTACAGCAGATTTCTGCTTGTTATTTGACTAGAATTTTTTTTTTAAAGGTGTATTTTTAAGAAAAAAATAAATAGGTCTCATTGTATATTAGTTATAAGCAACCTTTCCTGTTTCATTCGAACTTACCATGGTGAAACCTAGAACCTTCTTTAAAGGCCTTGAAACATTCCATGCCTTTTAGAGGAAAGAAAGACATAGCAATGGCTTATTAATAAATATCATGACAGCCCAAGAGCATCTTCCAGCAAAGATATCTCAAGGAGAAAGGACTTTGGATGCTGACAAGGAGGTATTGGAAATGAGTGGGAGTTACAAAATGGGAACAGGCTAGGGATATAAGGAATAAAAGGATTCAGGCAATAAATATAGGAATGGGCACAGCGGTTTACACCCCCCAAACAAACAAACAAATAAACAAACAAAAAGTACACAGTGTGTGAAAAATCACCATAAGCTAAAAAAGTCCTAATACTGTTTTCAAGTGGGTAGTGCAAACATTTTGTCCATTAGCAAGAATATATTAGATCTTTGTTATTGTTTTCTAAATAATGTGACTTTCCCTGAAACATTTTTGAAGGCATTCCTAATAATTCTATGCCATTTTCATGTACAAATTTATTTTTATTTTTCATTTAAACATGTATATATCAATTTCTTTACTTTTAAAAATATCCTGTGTTGGATATAATCTATTTAAATTACATTCTTCCTCTGTTTTATGTTTTCAGGGATTAACACAATTTATATTGTTCCTAGCTGCTCACACTTCAAATTACTAAGTTTGTTGGAGTTTTGTTTCTTTGTTTTGGCTTTTTTCTGTAGAAATTGTTAAAAGCAACTACTCATAGCAATTTAATTTCATCTGGCAATCCTTTAGAATTTTGGTGATTAACATGATAGATACTTAATGGATCCAAAAACTCTTCCGCTTTTGTGCCTTACTACATCTCTAGCTGAAATTAATAATTTTTTACTTGAAATTAATATTCCTTTCTCTGCACTTTTCTCTCATAAATTTTGTTGTTGTTTGTTGTTGTTGTTAATTTAAGCCAGAAGAAAAGTAGTAGTGAATAATCAAAGGCAATTTAGTTCAGGTAGCAACATATGTGGGGAAAGTAATTTTACCCACCCCAGGACTTTACTGTTCTATCGCCTTTGAGAGGCAAGAATAAGAATATTCTTTCTTAGGCACCATGTGACAAGGAGAAAATGATGTTATAATAAGGGTTGTTCTGCTATCCATCCTTGTAAAACTTAGTGGTGGTTTCGGTATGGTTTTAAATGGTTCTAAAACATATTTATAGCCTGGCACAAAGCCACATTGTGTTCAGTGCCTTCTTATCAGACCACTGGTGAGTCAGACAGGACACAATTACTGAACTGAGTGCCAAGGTTCTGTTGCCTTTTCTGAACTGTGCAACCATTTTTCTCAAGGGTAAAAGCTCAGCAGAATTACCAATAGAAATTACTTCCACACACAGACCCACTGTAGGAAGCTACATTTAGAGCATGAGAAAGGGGACAGCAGGTTGGGCCCAAAGCTTGAGGCTTTCATTGTCTTGATTTCTACTTTGACTTCTCCGCTGTCTTTGATAAGCCCAAAAACCCAAAATTTTTGAATACAAGCTCTGTTTGTCCCTGCAGTGGGGCTAAAAGAGCAATTACTAGGACTCCACATTTGCTGAAACCCCTATTCTTATTCTTTTACTTCCCACTCATATATTTTCTGCATCTTTCAGCTCTGTGAACTTTATGGGATTCAGGTTCACCACATTACTGTCCTGACTGTCCTTGTCCTCCCATGTAAGAAGGAAGGATTACTTGGATTGGAGATTTAGGTGCTGTAGTGGTCCCAATGGAAGCACCTTTTTTGATTCTCTGACAATGATATCTGACTGATTTTTTCAATTTTTTAAAATGTGATTTTGGACGTAGATTTCATCCTTTTTATATTAAAGTTTACCCACAGCCTGAAACAATTATATCATTAGAAATTCAAAATAAGAAAAGAGTTAGCAAGATCAATTTTTGAGCTAATACTAAATTAATGAGCCCATTTAATATGTGTGCTGGGACTTTTAAATGCTGTTTGCTCTCAGCTGGTTTTAGAAGCACAGCTGAGGCATTTTAAAGTGATTTTTTTTTTTACCATTTCTAGCAGTTAAAAAAAAGAAACAGAACAAAAATAGAAAAATTACATTCTTAGAGGAAAGTATTTCTGATTTTGATTGTGGCCTCTCCAGGTAAACAGTTGAGCTGTTCCTCAAAACTAGTTATTTAACATGGTTTCTTTATCCAATAAAGTTTTATTGCCCATGATTTCTGGTTATTTATTTTGTGTAGGAAGATATAAATTAAATCACACAGACCTGAAAGGATTATGAAACAATATAGTAACTAAGATTTCACCATGGAAAAGTAAATGATTGAAGAAAAGATTGAATAACCAGAAGCATTTAGTATTCATTCAGGAGGAGGTCAAGCAGGAAATCCTAAAAGGAGAAAGGCAAAGACAATGGCAGAGTATCGAGATACTACAAAATGTTTTGTTATTAGAGCATTGCTTTATAGCATCTTACCATTATTCTGGAATACCCAAAAAAAATTACAAAGTTTTGTAAATATATTTTGTATATATTTTGTAAAATACTTAGCAATTTTGAGTAAATTTTCATCTGAGGCTAAGTATTATCAATACATTCTTTGTTTCTAAAGGAAAAAATTCTAATATGCTCTCAGTTTATTTACCAGTGATAATGTTAATTATACCCATCAGTCAGGACAATGCACAGTGGTCCACACTGAGAATATTAACATCTCTGTGATTAAAAATCACTATGTGGGTGTGGCTTAGGCAGCTTTGAAAAGAAGCTTCATTTTGTTTCTGCCGTAATTAGGTCAGTTGCTGAGGTTTGCATTTATATTAACCTATAAAGTGTGGCTGCCACATTACAGTCCTACAGACATAAGGGCAGAAGTGTCCTGCTGTCATATTCCTCTTGAATGTAAAACTCAAATCTCATTAGCGTTTACATCATCAGAATGCCTTTTTCTTTCCCCAGGAGTATCTTCAACCTTCTGTTTTATTTATGAAAGTTGTAACCAAACCAGTAAAAAACACAGGAGCAAGAAAACTACCTCAAAACTAACCTATATTAAGTCTTACCTTCCCGGTATCAATCAGCCCTCCAAAGCCTTCTCTGTGCATAAGACAAGGATCAAAGGCATTGTAGAAGGAAAATTGAATTAATAATAAAAAATGAAGAGAGAAAGCATGCCCTAGGGATGAAAATGGATAGAAAAATAAATAGGTTAACACCCCCACTCTCCTCCAAAAAAACCCCAATCAAACAAAAAAATCCGAAAACCTTAAAGGTTACAAGACTCAAATGTCAAAGTTCTACTTCTGGTAAGAATTAGCTTGCACTGCCTAACATAAAATGCAGTGACTGGTTTGATTGCATTCAAGTAGCTACAACAATGAATTTCAACTTGCTTAACACAATTCATTATTGCTTCTGTCAAATGGCATGTTTTGTGGTGAGACAAAAACTGGCGGAAAAAACCTGGCATTAACACAAAGGTATTCTCCACTTGGAAGGTCAGAAACTGGCATGGTGGACAGTTTACTGCACTCAAGGATCACCATCTGTTTAAAAACCCCACTGTGAGATACTAAAAGCTCCTGGATGCTTACTGGTACATTCAGTGCAAAATGGTGAAGTCTGAAGGTTCTCTCAGCTGGGCATGCTGAGATGTAGTCAGTCCTCAGCCCAAAGCAATTCCTTTATGCAGCAAAACTGAGGATACTGAAAAGATTGGGGAGAAAAGCTTTCATTTATCTCAGTGCTAACCTAAACGACAGAGGTTTCATTAGCCCATTTAAGTCAGTAAATCATATTATTATGGCAGTCAAATGCGACAGAATCTGTCAGAAAAGTTGAATTGGGTTTCTCAGTCATTCATTTCTGGAAAAAAAGGAACCCATATGACCCTCTGCCACGAGTCCAAGTCCATATGGTGAATTGAAACAGCTTGTTTTAAATTTCCTCTGAAGAGGAATCAATCAGTGGGTCTCTCAATGTCCAAGATTTGAAACAGTAATAATTTTAGAATAAATTACATTTACTTGAAACATATATATTTTTTGATTCAGGAGCTCCTTACAGTATACATCCTTAATGAAATCATTAATTCTGAGGTCTGCTTCTCCCCCCAGGTGTGCAAGTTTTAAAGCACAGTATCCACACCCCATTTGCAATAGACTTTTTTTCCTATATACTTCAGTGTCAGTAGTGGAAGAAGAGCCAAGCTTCCATATAACCTAATGGAGCTTATCGAATTAAAAGGAGTGTAACATGCAGCACAGATTTTGCCCTGTGTTTAAACAAAACTAAATATTAAATTTTGTGTAATTATCTCATTTTTTTGACATTTCTTAAAAACCAGGATAGTGTAAGAGGTACTGTTTTACAGAGAAATGACACCTGGTTTGGTGAAACAGAGATACAAATGGAGTCCAGCAGTGTGGGAGGGCAAATGTCAAAATACATCTGTTGGCACCACACCACTGCTTAAGCTACAAGAAGTTGTTAAATTGTTCCATAAGAAGCTTAGGACTGCAGTGAAAGCCAGCACTTATCTCATTGTGTTGTTCTCTTATTCTCACAGTAGACCTCCAAGATTAACCATCTCACCCACTCATTTTTTCTGTAGACCAGCAGGCAGCTGTTAATTATTTCTATTTGGCAATCTTCTTTTTTTCCTACTCCTTCTATTTCCTGCACTATGACCTATTAACATCTTTTTTCCCCACAGAAGAAAAAAACCCATCACTTTGCATAGTTTTTTGTGATCATTAGATACCATAAGAACAATTTTAATACATTATTAAAAGTGGGAATAATAATTTCTGTGTTCCTTACAAAATTCTTGAATTAGCCAAGACATTATTTTATTAAATACAATAGTAAAGGAAACAGGCTTTTAGTATCCTTTCAGTTGGAGACCGTTCTGTGTACCACAGACAACAGGTTCCTTATAACCTGCAAATTATTGCTTTGTCAGCAATTTCCTGTGAATAATTTTGATCATTCAGTTTTATTTCTTCATTTTACCTGCCTTCTAGTTCTGGCTATTTGAGAATTTTTCTTCGGCTTCTTCCCTTACTCCCCTCAGTCTTCTTAAGCAGATCCCACCTCTACGAGAGCCAATTCAAAAAAGCCAACCTAAGTCACATTTTACTTTATCCAATAAAGCTGTCAATTGTCAATGAAAGAGGTGATATTTTTGTTCCTCTTGGTCTCCCATGTAGGCCACCTAACCAGTTGAAAAGAAAAGAACCCAAACATGTGTTTATTCCCACACACACACGTGCACATATGCATGCACACGCATAGAGACACACTCTGAACAAGTTCATATCAGATAGAAGATCTGATATGTTGTTAGGCCTGCGGAAGCTAAAGAGGGGAATATGATAAGTTATGTCCCCTCATGTAGTCAGATGTATTAGATGATGTGAACATAATGTGAAACTGCATCCTTGTCCTGCGGTTGGCTGGGATGGTGTTAACACTCTTCATAGCAGCCTGTACAGTATTGTTTTTCATTTGTGCCCAAAGAACTGCTAGAAAACTCACTGTTTTGGCTGTCATAGAACTGTGTTTACACAGCATCAGAGGATTCTTTTTTTCCCACTCTGACACCTCAGTAAATAGACTGGGAGTGGGCAGTACACTGCAGAGGGGTGACTGCTGGGACAGTTGAAACAAACTGGTCAAAGGGATATTCCATGCCAAGGGTTTTCATGATTAAAGTAAAACAGAAGATGGTGGGTGGTGTGGGTTGACTTCCAAGGTTCAGAGAATTGCTGGGCATCCGTCTCTTTGAGACATTGAGTGATTTCTTTTGTCTCTTTTTTTTTTTTTCCTTCACCTATGCAGATGGCTTTAAAGAAACTAGATTGGCATTTGAATGGATTTTCCACAGTTTAATTTTTTAACACAAGAGCTATGACAATAAAAGTGCTTATGCAAGCTTTGAAACAAGCCATTATTGGAAAAAACCCCAAACAAAACAAAACCANTCATTCAGTTTTATTTCTTCATTTTACCTGCCTTCTAGTTCTGGCTATTTGAGAATTTTTCTTCGGCTTCTTCCCTTACTCCCCTCAGTCTTCTTAAGCAGATCCCACCTCTACGAGAGCCAATTCAAAAAAGCCAACCTAAGTCACATTTTACTTTATCCAATAAAGCTGTCAATTGTCAATGAAAGAGGTGATATTTTTGTTCCTCTTGGTCTCCCATGTAGGCCACCTAACCAGTTGAAAAGAAAAGAACCCAAACATGTGTTTATTCCCACACACACACGTGCACATATGCATGCACACGCATAGAGACACACTCTGAACAAGTTCATATCAGATAGAAGATCTGATATGTTGTTAGGCCTGCGGAAGCTAAAGAGGGGAATATGATAAGTTATGTCCCCTCATGTAGTCAGATGTATTAGATGATGTGAACATAATGTGAAACTGCATCCTTGTCCTGCGGTTGGCTGGGATGGTGTTAACACTCTTCATAGCAGCCTGTACAGTATTGTTTTTCATTTGTGCCCAAAGAACTGCTAGAAAACTCACTGTTTTGGCTGTCATAGAACTGTGTTTACACAGCATCAGAGGATTCTTTTTTTCCCACTCTGACACCTCAGTAAATAGACTGGGAGTGGGCAGTACACTGCAGAGGGGTGACTGCTGGGACAGTTGAAACAAACTGGTCAAAGGGATATTCCATGCCAAGGGTTTTCATGATTAAAGTAAAACAGAAGATGGTGGGTGGTGTGGGTTGACTTCCAAGGTTCAGAGAATTGCTGGGCATCCGTCTCTTTGAGACATTGAGTGATTTCTTTTGT
>VXBB01003372.1:235076-370439 GCA_013399915.1 Illadopsis cleaveri | reverse complement strand
TTTCTTTTTTTTTTTCCTTCACCTATGCAGATGGCTTTAAAGAAACTAGATTGGCATTTGAATGGATTTTCCACAGTTTAATTTTTTAACACAAGAGCTATGACAATAAAAGTGCTTATGCAAGCTTTGAAACAAGCCATTATTGGAAAAAAACCCCAAACAAAACAAAACCAAAATTAAGCAGCAAACCAAACCAAACAAAAACCCTCTGGAATATAAAATTTCTTTTATTTATTTTCCACAATGTTATGATTAATTCACATTAATTCACATTAATTCACATCATGAACTTAATGTGAAATTGGGGTCATTATAGATTTCCAGACTTGTGTTATGACATTTGGTACATGTTCCAAGGATAAGTTTTAACTGTTATGTTTATGTGAAGTCTGTTGAGCTATCTTAAGAATCAATGTCCAACCCACAAATTACACTTCCATTTTGTATCATGAAGGTTCCTTCTGGAGATCTGATAATAAGACTTTTGAATACGCCAAAATTAGTTTGAAATTAAATGCATCTGCAAAGCAAGAGGTAAAACTGGAAATAAGGAAATAAGTACTCAAAATTAGCATTTATGTCCAAATTAATTCCTTTGCAGCTCATGGAACTCCTGCCTAAGTAACTGTTTGTTGCAATATTATTCCTTTGTGGCTCAAAATAGATGGTTCTGTGCACATCCAATCTTTCTTCAGACCACTTATGAGATAGCATCACCACATTTTGTACATTGTTGAACATTATTGTTTTTCAATTACAAACATCAATTCATAAAATCTTGTTCACATCCTGCCCTGGCCCTGCCCTAGCTTGCCAAAAGGTATGTAAAACCAGTTAAAGCTTTAACCCTGCAACTTCTGGTGTGAAAACAAAACACTTTTCTTCACTATGCCTTCAAACAGAGAACTGATAAGAAAGAACACACGCAAAGAACAAAACAGTTATTTTATTACACCTAAAAAAATAAAGTATTCATTAAAATGTTATGTAATACGTTTTAACCTTCTTACTCCTTGCAAGACGTAACAGGATATAATACCTGTACTGATGTTACTAGAGTGTCTATGCAATTGAATCAAAGAGTAGCTTTATGTTAATAAACATGTTATAACAAATAACATGCCTAGAATCTATGCAGATAAAAATACTTGTTTTCTACCTTGAAATAAAAATGTAAGTACATCATTTTCTAAGCATTTGGCAAAAGATTCCAACCATGTGTAACATAACTGCTATTACATAGTTTTGTTTGCAAAAAGATTCACACAACTTTTCCTTTCCAGGGTCTATGATGTTGAAGGAAATCATCCATTAAACAACTTCTAAATTCTAAAGAGGTTTCTAAATTCATAACATTAGCTATGCCATTAATTTTATAACTTAAACTTCTTTAAACTGAAATCAAAGCCTAAATCCAAGAATTCATCTGCTTTAAAGTCTGACTAAGTGTCTGGGCATTTCATTTTGCTGCTGTCAGTTCTTTGCTGTAACTCTGAATAAGAAACAGGATGTTTCTTTCTTTGTCAAATAATAAAAACAAGCACATAAAACAAGTGTAGGATCTCAGTGTAATTCTTGGCTTGCAGTAGAGTTTTGAATAGTGTCATCTGACCAGAAAAACAGGATATGGAAACAGGCTTGTGAAGAATATTGCTTGTAGTTATTCATTGTAGGTATTTTTTTGCAAAATATACCTACTTATCCAATATATAGGTATATGAGACATGGAAGACAGAAGTTCAGCTTCTTCTTTAATGTCTGTGAGGATAAGATGTATTTCCTCAGGGATATGACAATCTAGATAAGTGACATACAGTTTAATTTTAATATTGGATCAGAATTTTTTTCTGATTTGGAAACTACACAAAAGATAACTTCATTACTCCTGGTACAATCCAATCAAAGTGTTTTAACTTCATAATAAATGACTAAAGTTATATGGAGTAGATTTTATGAGACAGATTATATTTAATTTCCTTTGTCTGAGCATGATATAACATCCAAGGTATGCCTATACTAATGAGATGCAGTAGGAGTGCCATTTTATAATTATTATGTCAACCCTTAAACCTGATGACTAATTTCTACAAAGGGCTCCCAAGAGTTATCTGTAAGTTACTTATCCACAGAGGTATGAATATACAAGAGGACATTTATATAAATACCAGAAAATCTAAGTTCTCAAATGCATTGAAATCCACATGGTATTTTAAAGGTCCTAGAAAGAAGAATTTTTTTCCAAGTGAGTTCAATTGACCACTATTTGTCTATATGAAGTTCAAGGGAAAAAAGAAAGAAATTGAAGGGGAAACCAGTGCTTCAGTATGGGCATTAGTTTCATGACAAGCCTACATTCCCCTCCCCACCCACCAAAGGGAGATTGAATAATCTACAAAGGAGGAGGAAAAAATCCTCTGCCATTCCTTGGTAAATACACATTTTAATGATTTCAACACATACTGCATCATCAGAGGAGGAAGAGACAAAACATGTCCTAAGCTGCAACACTGGTGAGAGACACCCCACAGACAGACAGACACAGGCATGGTGCAACAAATTTAACTTGTACACCCCCATCTCTCAACCAAAGGCTCAAACTGCCATCTGCCCCCACTCACAGGGGGAGGGAGGAGATAAGGAACTTCTGGAGACAAAATCCAGCCACTTTGTATGTCTTTTAGTGGTATGAAACCTAAAATTATATTTCCCCAAACTAATACTCGGAGGACTACTGTAATGAAATGTGTCCAACCAGATTCCCCTCCTCTAGGTGTTATTCCTTACAGACACCAATATATCTGTCTTCTACGTGTCCACAAAGCAGTTAAAAATAGATAATACCATTGGTAAAAAAACCTAGCTATTGCCTCTATCACATCTTTTTTTATACATAAAATTTAAAAAGCCTTCAGTAGAAAAACAGAAGTCCAGTTCTCACCTCAAAGACTGTCAGAGGCAAAAATAAATTTTATGCTGTCCCTGAAGTTCTGTTTAGCTTTAGCTATTATGCAAAATATCTTCTTTCGGTTCACAGCTTGTAAAAGGGAAGGATAACATCCATCTACATATGGAGACAAATAGCTGGTCAAAAGGATCCTTTCTGGTATTTGAGTACATCCCAGCATTTTAACAGCTTAAAAACAGTTTCTGTTTTCTGCTGTTTCTCATACCTTGAAGGTCAATTATGTCTTAGTACATAATGCATCAGCCTGAGGAAAAAAATTGTGCTAATTGCCTATTTTAGAAAAAACACAGGTTAAATGTTTTGTCAGGGAGAAAGAGATTGATGAGTTGCTTGAAAAATAGGAATAGCTCCACTCTGCATTTAGAATCCTCCACAGGTGTGAGCACAGTACATTTGATAGTCCAAGGTTTGTAAGTTGGCAGTTTTTATTTTTTTTTAACTTGACAGCAGATGCTAGGTTGTATCACCAGGAAAAACCAGTGAGTATGAGCTGTAATTTAGGGCAGGTGTCCTTTTAGGAAAAGACTCATTCAGTTGAATTATTAATTGGTGTCATCAAAAGAGTAATATAGACTTTCCAACTCCATCATTTAAACTGCGGATTTTTTCAAATGATTCAAATCTGTTAAACTATGAAATGAATACATACATTGTCTTTAAATAGTTCTAACCATTTAGCTGACTATTAATACCTATTTTATAGATGATCCTGTATCAATTTGAAGGCCTTTTATTAGTTTTTGTTTGGCTGTTTCATTGAGTTTTTCTTCTATCACCAAAGAAACTCTTAAAAGCATCCCAGAAAGGATTTCTTTTGCCTTGTCAGGTTTCCATGCCTTCATGCAAACACAACAAGTGAGCAAGACTGTTTTCAGACGTCCTGAGCCACTTCCAGCACTGCTCTCTCTTCTGGGCTGTAGGTGGATCTGTGCTTCACTGGGGACCCCCACAGGCTTCCAGGGAACACCTTTGCCTTTCCATGATCGTTTCAGACAGCCTGAGGTCACATTCACACAATTCCCTCTATGACACAACAGCAATTCTGAGAAAACACTCTGAGATTTTTTTTTCCATTCTATAATCTGTTCTTCCATTCCCTGATTTTAAACTTTTATGTTTTCTGTTGGGCACAATTTTTTTATGACACCAGACTTGTTTTCCTACATATACTTAGTTTATCATATTAACAGGAAGCATATTAAACCCAGAATAATAAAGGTGTTCAGCACAAAATTCTGATATATTCTGAAAAAAAATATAATTAAACACTTTAGAGAGTGCCAGAGATCAATTTAGTTACACATCAGCTGAAGAAGTGTGTAGACTTTATCAGAAGAAAAGTGTTTGACTCAGGATTTTTCTAGGAGATCTGAATTAAGTATTTAAATGTGCTTTTGAACTCCAACTGTCATGTCTTAGCATATAACTACTATGCTCCATCTTAAGAAAAAGCAATATAAATTTTGCAAAATCATTATTCTTTAGTGTACAGACACATTATTTAAAGACTTGCAAAGTTATTTATAATCTTTCTTTGATAAAAAATTATTGCAAAAATATAATTTATAAATTTTCTAATGACATCAGCAAATTATGTCTACACCTACATACTCAAACTCACTCATTCACCCATTGAGGGAATTCATCTGTTCAGAGATCTCTCTCTGGTATCTCTTCCTTGCACCTTGGAATTTACACAAATAAGTTTTGGCATTTTTTTAGAGTTTTCAATAATCCTTTCTGTTGCAATGACATTTCCTTACTATTTCTACTCAACCTTTTTAGCCCTAAAAGCAACATATACTTAACACAGAACATCTGTAAATTACCTGGGAGAGTTAAGAAATAGAGTTTCTTAGTAGTTCTTCCATCTGTGAGTGATAGTAAAATTTTCTCAGGGGTACTGGAATGGTGTGCATTAGCAGCTGGTCTCCAGAGAAATCATAATATTCTCAGTACCTTTTTCTATTTTATTTCTGTTGTAGCTGAGGGTTTGGACTGCCCACCACAATAGCAGATACCTTCTGACAGCCTTGGGGGACAGCCTGGCACTGGCATCACATCTGTATTGCTGGTGGATCATTGGCCACAAGCCCCCTGCACTGATCGTTCTTAACAGATGAAGAACCTTCAGTTTATGAATTTCTCTTTGACTGTCCTCTTGACTCTGAATTCATCTTGACATTTGACCACAGTAATCAGATCAATGAAGGAGATTCAGAAATTTGTTCCTAGATTTGAATATCCTTTTTGAAAAGTAGAACACTAACTCTCTAACAACAGTGTCTGCAGACTGAATTGTGGCTACTAATACTGCCTCAGAAGTGTGCCCAGGCAATGTTTAAAGATTGGATAATGTGATATTTTGGACTAACCAGGAAAAAAGCACCAAATATTTTAACTACCTTTTTTTTAAACTTTATCTAAATAGTGTATATATTAAAAAAATCAGCAAAACTCTTTAACAATAACATTCAACATTACAAATATTCAGCTACCTGCCAATAAACAATTATTATTTAAAAACATGTCTTTGTTGTATTCTTAGCAATGAAGGCAAAAGGTTTTTTTTCAGGTATATAAGATTTGCAGACCCCTCATATGCAGGTGTATTTTGATAAAAATAAACAAATATCTGAAACTTTGGGAGAAAAAAAATCTACTTATTCCAGGTCTTCAGCATGTGTTTTGTTTGCAGATGGTCAAGATCAAAATAAAGAGGGCCTTAGCACAGAAATAAAAACAGAAAGAAATCATTCAAATAAAAAAAGCTATGGACAATCATTTTCTTTGGCTTTTCATAGATCGAATTATGGAACATAAGTAGACTATAACAGGAAAGAAAAAATCCATAATGGCATATGTATGCATCCAATATCAATTCAATACTGACAATGACCTACTGTCTCTCTGGTATGTTTTTTTCATTATATCTTTGTCCCCTCCATAAATATAGAAAATTCGATAAGGGCTGCCTTACCAGCTAAAGAGTCGAGCCTTTGCATGGCATGGCTTTGACTGGCATTTTTAGCTTCAGTGAAAGGAGCCAACAAAGATACACTGTGGAAGTATAATATAGGTTTCAAATCATTACTTGATATTTCAGCTACCTGGTTTTTAAAAACCATTTGAAACAATTTTGTAAGAGACTCATAATCATTTGTTTTGAATGGAGAATTTTTTGTACTAAGACAGGAATCATCAGCCTAGAAAGAACTGCTGCATCTATGAGTTAGTGATACCAACGTAAGCTTTTAATAGAGGGAGCTGGTGAGTTCAGGAATGAAAATTTGACTATTGTGCAATTATCTGTTAAACTGCAAGAGGCAAAAGTGGGCAAAATAATTGCTGCATTTACTATAAGGTGGTTTTCACAGTGCTCATCTTTCAAAATGTTTTGATTACCTTTGTGTCTTAACTCTGTGATGTGCAGAAGTCTTCTAAGCAGAACTAAGAAACTCTGTAAGAGTTACAAGTTTAAGTACAATATATAAAGTTAAAAATTTCCAAACTTTAGTAACTGAAATAATTTTGTAAAGTGAACAGGCAACCATTTGACACAGTGCTGATGTTTTAGAAAATGTGTTTAGTAAGGACTTCATTGTGGTGTTTTGGCTATATAGTAGAGCCATTCTGGCATCTACTTGGAGGAATATTCCTTATTTAATTCCTTACACAGGTGGGAATTGTCAATGGAGTGAGGGCACACTCAGTGCAAGCTTCTATTCAGTGTCTGATTTCATCCTGGACTCAAGTGTGGGAGGCACAAAACACTCTGGTCTTCTCTGGGAAGGCAAATGAACATGTGCTTAACTTTGAATTTAAAAATGCCTTCTTGAACTCTGTCAGAGTACTCTGTGTATGACCACAACTAAAGTTTGAACCAAAATAGTTGTGGTTGGTAGGCATTAATCCCACCACATGAACCATTGTGTTCTTTGGACAAACTTTTGGTAAATGTGCTAAACTGCTCTGGGCTGAAATCCACTCTGTTACTCCTATTGTTCTGTATCTGTGCCTACTGCTTAAACTTTTCCAACGCTGTGCTATTTTCCATGTAAGTAGCAGGAGTGGAAATGACTGACTTTCTGCTCGCATTACATGGGTGTGCTTGTGTGGAGCACATCACTCTGTGGAGATGACTGGTGCCTGTTTATTTTTCTTGATTTGGAAACAAACCACCTCCCTTTTAAGTGCAAGAAATCATCCTGCCTAGCAGTGGGAAGTGGTCTTGCTGTGGTCTTGCTTATTTAAGATGGAGATGATTAAAGAGATACAGGGTTCAAAGAATTGTGGGGTTTCATTCTCAGTAGTTTTTTGTTTTTTCCTCTTTTACTCTAAAAGAAGCCACTTATAAAAGATGTATTGTTTTTCTGTGTATGAAGACATACAACTCTTCACGATTTCCTAGAACAATGTGTGGCACCTATTTAGTTAAGAGGAGCTCGTCCAACTTTGCAATACTTCTCTTTCGTAAAAAGACCCTCAATTCCACTAGGAGATGGATATATTGAACAACCAGTAGAACAGGAAAGGTTATTTTGCCTTGACACCATACCTAGTTTCCAAGATGAAAGATCAAATTGAATTGAAATATATTTATTTTATAACTGATCATGTGGAATTATATATTAATCTATTGGAAGATTTTTTGGGAGATTTAAAAAAAAAAATTGGTAGGCCCACATCAATATTTCAGGGCCTTTTGTCTCTTTGCTTCCATACCCCGCTGCTTGTCCTTTGATTCTGTGCAATTTTCTTAGTGAACCAATATTTACATGTAGTGATCATGACATTTTTTGTGACATTACTTTCACAATGCTAAAAAATATTAGAAAAATTGTAATGCCAAAATTACTCTGTAAAAAAAATTATTGCAGTGACTTGCAATGCTATGATATGAAGAAATGGGAAAAAAAGAGCGGAATAATTGCCATTATGTAAAACTATATTTCTCATTTAACTGAAACATGGCTATTACATATGTTTTTATTTTGGGAAATGTGTCACACGGTCGTTTTCTATAATGTCTGCCACATGCTGCCTGTTGCTTTTGCATGGAGCAGTATTTTGTACTTCAGACAAAATAAAGATAGATTATTTTCATATTTCTAGACAAACTAGTGTTGGAATGGTTAAAACACTGGCATTGCTCATATAATTTCTAGTTGAAAAGGTCAGCGAGGAGACAAAAATATCTTATCTCTAGGATCCTGTGCTATCTAATGCATGTTTTTATGTACCCTGGATTTTTAAGTGAGTTCTGTTCTGCTAAAGAGCTTGTATGTAACCTTGAAAAGTTATGCATGGAATTATCAGTTTGGTTTAAGATCAGTAAGGCTAAAGTTAAATTCCTAAAAGCTTTTCCCCCTAGATTCTGTCATGTTGAATGATTACACTACAGGCATGGAGTCTGGGCGCCTTTGACTTCACCTTTGCTTTCCTTCGTGACCCGCACATCCAGATTCTATCTGTGTTTACCACATTTAGTAATATACAGTTTCAGCTTCTTCTAAAATCTAAGTATCCTCAGATCTCTTCTCCTTTCATGTCTCACATACTGCAGCTTATTTATTCTTCTCTTAACATCATACAAATGACTCTCTTTCAAAATGCTTCTGCTAGAGTGGTCTTGAATCTTGCTTCACCCCTCCGCCTGAATAAAACAACTGTTTTTACCAGTATGTCCTCTCAAAATGTTATTAAATATTGTTTTAATAAGTTCTGTTTTTCTTTATTCTTCCTCATCCCTAAAACTCATGCTTTTTTATTTCCCCTTTCCCCTATTTATTTTTCCTTTGTTTCACCTAGGAGTTAGAAATTGAAGTAAAAAATTAGAATGTTTTCTTTGCCCATTTAATAGCTCAGCAGGATCTGGGTATTTTGCCTCTAGGAAAAACAGTAGAACAGTAAATGAAGGTTAATCAATGCAAATTCTGACACAAAGAACAGAGAGGAGGAAGGATAACCTAACTCATATAGCAGTTATTCGAAATGTATTTTTTTCAGTGATCTTCTGTTAGACAGATGCTTATCCAGTAATGTGTACACTATCTGTGTTTCCTAGGATTTTGAACTGTAAGAGCTCATAACACAGGACCTGTCACCTTAGTAGGGTCTGGATACTAAATACTGTTTGTGCAGGATTTTTTTTTACACCATCATACTTAGAAAATATCAACAAACTGCAAAAAAACCTTTTCCCAGAAATAAAAACATTTTTGTACTGCAAAAAGGACTAGGTTGATTTTGCTCTAACATAGTAAAAATGGAGTCATAAAATCATAGAATTTTAGAATGGTTTGTGTTGGACGGGACCTTTAAAGATCATCTTGTCCAATCCTCCACAACCCCTGCAATGAGTAGGAACTTCTTCAACTGGATCAGATTGCTCAGAGCCCCATCCAACCTGACCTTGGACACTTCTAGGGATGTGGCATCCAGAAGTTCTCTGGGCAACTTACACCAGTGTCTCCCCACCCTCATCATAAAAAATGTCTTCCCTATCCTATCCTATCCTATCCTATCCTATCCTATCCTATCCTATCCTATCCTATCCTATCCTATCCATTTCTTCCTTATTCAGTTAAAAACTGCCACTACAAGTAAGAACTCTGTCTCCATCTTACTTATAAGCTCCCTTTATATATTAAAAAGCCACAATAACATTTTCCCAAAGCCTTCTTTTCTCCAGGCTGAACCATACCAACTCTCTCAGCCTTTCCTCGTAGGAGAGGTGCTCCAGCCCTTTGATCATTTTTGTGGCTGTTGTCTGGATCCACTCCAGCAGATCTGTGTCTTTCTTGTACTTAGGATCCCAGAACTGGATGCAGTACTTCAGATGGGTCCTCACCAGAGGAGAGAGAGAAAATTTCAACCATCAGCCTGCTGGCTGCTTTACATGATTATGTTTTTTTCTGAAATTAAATTGTCAGAAACAGATAATTTCATGGAAGTAATACAGTGTATCAAATGATACACTTTAACTTAAGTCTTCTTTCATTTTTAGCAAGCACTTTGACACCTAAGCTCACTGAATCATTGTCTGTGACTATTTATCTTTTGATTTGAAAATGGATATTTGCTTCCCCTCATCTTTTTGGAAAAGAACTTCATTATTTGATTAAAAGGAATGAAATGAGGAATTATTCTACAAAACCATATATTGTAGTGCAGCATTCAATACTGTATGTTGGACTATATTGAAAAGTAATTTTCCCACATTCTCAGTTTATAAAAATTATTTTGGAACATCCTTTTTTTTAATACAGGAAATCAAATACACATATGAGACCAGAAATTAGCTGACTTATGAAATGAAAACTTCCTGGGGAAAAACCAGGTTCTGATCTTGTCTATGGTTTGGAGTAGAATATCAAAATTATGTAAAATTTTGACACTGCTTTCATCTTGAGACTTAAATGTAAAACAGTGGCTCTCTGGGTCACAGTGTTGAGGTCAGGGTACAGTAATTGCAAAAAAGGCTAAAAATAACAAGGGTGCTTTGATCATACCATCTGTGCAAAACCAGAAGTGTCCTTATTTCTCAAAACTGCTTTATACATTTCTCAAAATGCCAGCTGAGCAGCCAGAATAGAAGACATGATGAACCATCCTGGCCAGATATTTTAACTGTCCAAAATCTTGATGGACTAGAACCTTAAACTGACTACAGCTGAATAGGAAAAAAAAACCAAAACCCTAACTTAATAGGACATTATAAATGGCAGGAAGACCATAATATTTTGGAGGCAGATTTTTCTCTTGGCCTTGCATAAAAGAGTTGTTCAGAAATGTTTTTAACCAGACGATTTCTTGTCATAAAGTGGACCTGTTTGGGGATCTTTTGAATTTTTTCTCATTGTTTCCATCTGGAATCTTCTTTCTAGTAAAACGTAGAAAGTTTCATTTGAGAGAGAGCGAAAAGTAGAAAAGAAAAACTACTCTTCAACTATAAATTATAGTCATAGTTTTTTTTTTTATATGGAATCTATATTCTTAGTGTCTTGAACTCAAAGGTCTTAATTTTTTCTTTTCGTAAAAAATACTGTACAAGTTTTTTATCAGCACTAGAAATATATTTTTTATGACAGCAGAGGATCTTTATGATCATCTAGCTTGTCTTTGTAACACAAGGTATGGTATTTTATTTGAAAATTTTTGCTTTGAATTTAGAACTTTGTGATTGAGTCAGAACATAGCTCTTAAAAATATCTAGTCCTAAAGTTTTAAGGTTATTAGATCATAAGTTCGCCTATTTGCAGGTTACTGCAGAGATTAGTTTTCTACCTACCTGCAACATCCTAGGCAGTGTTTTTTTTTTAAATTATCACTTGGTAGCTGGTTTTAATTTGCCTAGTTCTTGCTTCATTTGCTGCTGTAGTTCATTATCCTTTTGTCTTCCATATCAAAATCTTACCATCAGAAACCTTCTCTCCTGTATGTACTTACAAAATGATCAAATTTATCTTGCAATTTCTCTTTGAAAAGCTAAACAAATTGAGGTTATGTAATTCATGTGAGGCTGGCTCTCAAGACCATGAAGTACTCTGGATTTTGAATTATGTCCATGCATATAATATAATTTTAATTTGGCGGTATTTTTTTAAAAATTGGACTCAGTGTTGTATCCTGTAGAAGTTATGGCACCTCATTCATTACTTTGTGCTAGTCTTCTAAACATCTAAAACACTGCCACAGTCTCTTTTTGATATCACATTAAAAAATGGATATATTAGTACATCACCTCAGGCCCGAGACTCATATTTGCTTTGTCCATATTATTATGCTTAAAACTGATTGAGAGAAGGAAAGTATCCTGGAATGTAGCCAACTCTTAGACAACTTACTGCTGGTAAGATGTCCAGCAGGACAGCAAAGATACAGAAAATGGGACAAGTCATGACCTTGTACTCGTACAAGGAGTTTGTATATGAGGTCGTTGGCCACTTCAGTGTGAAGAAAAAACAAAGTAGTTTGGACAACCACTGATGAAATCCTGGTCCTGACACTTGAGCATGTTGATTAGTTGAGTCTGAGCCCTCACCTTGGACATCAGCCAAGCTGTTCACTTAGTCCTGACACACTGCACATCTCTCATTTCAGAGAAGCACAAGCATTTATAACCATCTTGAAGTCACATTTTCCTGTATGTTACACATTCAGAAACTCGGATGTTTAGAAAATATTGAACTCACAATGGAATTTTCTGAATTACTGTTTCAAAATGACTGTACAGACTGCATATTTTTCCTTTTAATCTGGACAGAGCCACTCGCAGACTTACAGTAACCCCTTTTGATTTGCAGTCCAAAAGCTGGTATCATTTTATTAACAACAACAAAATCATTATATAAGCAGTGTAAATGCTGAACAGTGACAAAAAATGTGCAAAGGTTGAGGAGATAGAGCTTGAATAGCTGTGAGAGGCACAGTGACCTACACACGAGAGAAAAAAGAGATTAGCTATGATTTTACAAAACTATTAATCAGTCTGTGTCATAGTACATTTCACCTGATTTGATCTAATTAACCACATTCTGAAATGATCTTCTAAAAGCTCTTGAAATTTCAGGAAAGGTTTAGTATTCATGCCTTTACCTCCTGTGCAGTAATGTTAGGAATGAAGAAGTGACTTCAGTATGAAAAAAAAGAAATTGCTCATATGCTCTGCAGTGCCATCTACAGTATTTTAGTCACAACTGAACCACTTAGCAGGAAATAATGCACATTGTTCTGTAAAGGAAAAGTAAAGCTGAAAGTGTGAATACACCAGTATTAAACAATCATTAGAGAACTGAATACAAGTTAGCAGGGAACTTACTAGACTAAAACTCTATTTCTGAAGTATTTTCATCTTTGATTTAAAACTAAAATTTTATCATAAAGGGTTAGAATTCTTTAATAACTTCTGAACAGAATCAGCAAATTTTAACTCCCATAATTCTGAAAAATATTGACATGATGCCATTTTACAGAAATATGGCATCATCATGAAAATAAGGAACATATGCATTACAGCTTTTAAAATAAACCTACTTAATCTTTGCCTCCTGTCTTCAGTCCTTAGCTTTTTAATGTTACATTTTTGCATGCTTCTCCATGCCTAAAAAAGTTAAATAATACACTGAAATAAATTCTGTTATGTTTCCATGAGATTTTTTAAAAAAACTTTTTTTTTAAAGGGTTTTCTTAAAGAGATTACTTTAAACTTTTGAGAATTGGCAGTACTATTCCAAATATTGAAAAAAGACAAATTTTAGATTATTAACTAAGATTTCATAACATTTTGGATATATGGTATGGTACAAGTATGGTACTTGACCTCATATGAGCTCCATTTTTGCTATAGTCTGGGATTAATTCTTCATTTAGAAGAAAAGTTTAATTTTATGGTTTGCTAACTATAGATCTTGTGAGAATATAATATTTTTCCCCCCTTAAAGCCCTGATCTTTAAATTCTATACAAAGAGTGCTCCATACAGTGTACATGCAGAAGAAAAGCTTTTATTTATTAAACCAGATTTAACTAATCTCTAGAAAATTTATTACTGATCGAAGTAAGCAGTGATGAACATTTTTAGTTAGAAGCTGGTTTTAATCATTCAAACTAAGGTAATATTTTCTTGACCACTGATCTTAGAGGTCAGTTTGAAAGTATTTTTTTAACTCTTTAAAAAGTAATATATAAAAACCACTGTATGTTCATGTACCTGCTTACAACTGTGGAAAAGCTTCACAGAAACATATGTGCAATACCTTGTTTTTCAAGTAATTACTCAAAAAATAAAATTGTCAGTGAAACATGAGGGCCTGCTTTTCCTTGGGTTTGTTGTTTATGCCTTGTAAAAGTTGTAGAACACCAACTTTTTGTAAGGTTTGAGTGGGATGAACAATTTCTGCTTATTGTTTAAATTCTACCAAAAATAGTGAGAACACTGGGTCCCAGAGTAAGGTCAGAGCAATTATAACATTCTTCAATGATGATAAATGAGAACTCAAAACTGGAGCTTATCACTCTTGTGGAACTTGACTATAACAAATAAAATGAAAGTCTCCTGTGTTACATACCTCAGCAGCTGGCTCGAACAATTAACCTTAATCATAAAATTCCTGGAGGTCTTATTATCACAGAAATTTACCTGAATGTTAAGTTCAGTGTCAAAAAATAATTCACGTTTTAAAAGACCTGATTTGCCTGTAAATCATTAAAGTGACCTGTCAGACTCTGGTATTCTCTGGGGGCAGGTGGGACAAACTATTGGGTATAAGTCCACTCTCCTGATGTGTGAGGGCTGGAGGCAGGATTCTTGAGAGGGAGACTGACCACATGGTTACACATCACTGACCATAGTTACTGGATACCACCCATCAGCAGAAAGGCCCAGGCACAGATCTGCAAAGGGCAGAGGTAAGGACTCAACATCACATTTACTGGGCAAGTCTTGCTGGTTCTCATGGTAAACCACACATAATGAAAATAAATTAGAGTAATACAAATAATATGTGTAAATATAAAAATAAATTTCCTCTTCAACTGGAATATAATGTTAAGACACAAATACAGGTAATTATTTAAAACTCTCTATTAGCAATTCCCTGACACCTTCCCTTAACTGTACATATTTCCAATCCCCTAACACCTTCTTTTAATTGTCCTCGCTGCCGTTTATAATTCAATTAATTAAAAACAAATCTAATAAAGTTAAAATATAATTCTACTTTTTTAAAATTGTATTTGAGTCTTGGAAAAGAAAACATACACTTTTTAAAATTCATTTTCTTCTTGTATTTTAGCTGTCTCTAGCATTGGACCTAAAATTGCAAGAGAGGCACTTCCCTTTGTATGATCTTTCTGAGCCAGCCAAAACCACATAATGATGGAAACCTCACAAGGAAGCCTATTTTGGAAAAAAAAAAAAATTGCCTGGTTGTCTGCAATGTTTTTCCTTAGTCTGTTATTTCAGGGAAGGGGTGGGAACAGGGATGTTGTTCTTTGGGTAATGTGTGGGTAGTGATTAGTATTGCAAAAGCCTACAGCTGGACTGCTTAGCTGACAAAAACAGGGAGCATACAACTATATGAGGACAAAAAAGCAGGGGACCTGCTCGAAACCTATCTTTCTTTTTTAAGCAGGAACCATAGCCAGTGAGGCTGTCAGTGTATATACAGCCTTGGAAAAATGCTACATGTCCACATCCCAAATGCTGGAGTTGTCACAGCCTCCAGCTACACTAGGATGAGGAGCAGGCAGCACAGCTATGACTCTGCCATATGACACAATTAATGTTCAGGACGCCTGAACTGTTCAGTTCTCAATATGTGAGTTACTTTCAAGAGTAGAGTGACCACTGTCTGTAAAAAGTGATCAAACTCTTTCTTGGAACGTATTTTTCCAAATTTGCATGTGTGAAGGTTACTGTTCTTTTTCATAAGTCACTGCCCATCATCTTCATGGCTCCTTCATGAATCTGGCTGTCCAGTTGCAGCTGGCTCAGAAAATACTTTTTTTTAGAAAATGCACTGAAATGGCTCTTTTATTCAAATGAGGAGAGCTTAGCCTTAGACCTTTATTCAGGAACGCATTTTTAACCAGATAAAAGCTCCTCTAAGTATGTCTGGACTTATGTCCAGTTCTGCTGTGCTGTTGGAAATGCAGACTGGAAGTGTTGTTTGGACAGCTTTTAGACGCTAAACCACGAGCATAAATGTTAAAAAAACAAAACATCGAGGCCTGAAACAGCAAGCATAATTACATCAAAACATTTTAATAAAGACTAAATGGGATGTCTGTAATTAAGGAATATTTAGGGAATTTAGGCTAACAAAACAGGACCACATGGGTAGGAAGATTTTGTTGCTCTGGTTAGTGCTCTCTGCTTTGTCTCCTGACTTGAGGGATTGAACCACGGCCCCCATTGCTGTGGCAGCTAGAAAAGAGGTAGGCCTTGAACCTTTCAAGGTTTTCACCTTGTCAGATGAGAAACCTGTCAGATTTTGATCAAGAAACCTTGGCTTTTGTGTTACTCTGTGTGAATTGGTCTTTTCAATAACCTATCTTATTTTATTAGCTTTCAATGCCTGATATCGTACAGTTGGTTGTACAGTTTGTTCCAAGTTTGAAATGCTTGATTCCCTCACTTTTCATGTTCCTTTTCAATTAACTTACCCTATTTCTTCTTTGGGGAAAACCAAAACAGAGCAAACAAAATAAAACCCAAAAACAAACCCTAAAAGTCCCACCAAAAAGAAAATCCCCAAAACACCTCTGGGACTGCGACTCCTCACTGTTTAAGTCATGCTGAATCTTTAAGGAATCTACTAAGGATCTAGAGCTGGCAGCACCAAGCACAGGGGAACCAAGACTGCAAGCTAGTTTCAGATGCAGTTAAATACGTTTCACCTGAACAAAAGAAAAATGTAATTCCTGGAGGTGGCCTGTTGATTGTTTTCTAGAACTGAGAATGGGCAGAGGAAATAAAAAACAGGTGAAAGGATAAGGTTAATTTAAGTAGGCATATAAAGATTTTTTACTAAACTTCTTAATTCCTCAAGATTTGTGTGCACCCTATAAAAAAAATCTGTTTCTGCTAAGGCTGTTGGCAGGGAATTAAATAAAAATTCAAGTTGCTGAACCAGCCTTGGGCAAGTTGGACTGGGTTGGAGGAGAAAATTTCATCCTCTTGTTTCAGTTCTGAATAAGTTTAAGCTAGCAAAACTGGAACAAAGGATTATCAAACAATAAATTACCAGCCACAAGCACAAAAGCATAGAATCATAGAAAAAAATATGACTGGAAGGGACTTCAGTATATTATCTGGTCCAATCTCCTGCCTTAAGGCAGGATCAAGAATGAATATATCATTCTTGACAGATGTTTGGATAACATCCTGAAAAAGGTCTTTAGTGAAGCTTACTGCCTCCCTAGGAAATCTGTCCCAAAACCCCACAATCCTTAGTGTTACAAGATTTTAGTTTTACCTATAACATACTGCTTTTTTTAGCACCTTTTTAAAGACTTTTTGTTTTAGGTAGTATGACCATAGGCAACACACTTATGACTCATGGAAAAGAATGTTATATGGACCATTGAAATATGAAGCTGATTTTTACAGAAATTAAATTATAAATTTTTTTTGTAGTGTTTTATAGTAATTCACCATTAATTTCCATAAGTCATACTGTGGTTTGTGTTGGTTGGAAAATGTAAATGCAGGGTGTGGGAGAGATTCTGCATACCATCTGTGAGGTCAAGTCTGGGTTGGTGTGGGAAGTGAATCCTGATTGTAGGATCCAACAGTTACTAATAGTAAATGAAGAACTAATGTACAAGGCACTTCAAAATATGCAAAAAAGTCAATTTCACAGACAATATTAGTTTGTTGAGTTAATGATTTAGGAATTTATACAAAGTCTACTGATTGGTTTAGGAAAAAATAAACGTACAATTTGCCTTTAAGTAAATTGTTCCTTTTTTATTATATTCACTATACAATTTGATAGAAATATAATCATTACTATTATAGCAAGGCTTTTTTTTCTAAATATCTAAGAAATTTACATTTTAGCTTTTTAAGTTAGTGTACACCTATATAATATTTCTGAAGTATTAATCAGAAATTTAAAGTGACTTTAACAGTCAACATAGGAATTATATTTTGCAAAAGTTTGCTCATAGTACACCACAGCAGGAAATGTTAGCTTATTCTCTAGCTGTGCTTCAGTGGAAGTTTAAATAAAGAACTGATAAAGATGTAATTAAAATCTGTCAATTTAAGTATATCTCATAAATTATTAAAACCTCGCTCCTTCATATCTCGCTGTAATTATTCTGCTGTACTCCTCCAGCTCTTGCAATTACTCTTCACAGGGCCATGCTGACACCTAAAGGGGCCATCTGCAAAACTCAGATAAGGGCCCTGGCTCACTAGAGCAGCTGTAGGGTGGGTGGGAGAGGGTAAGACTGCAGCCTCTGGGCTCCAGGAATGTCTTGGCACTCCTGGTGATATGTGGGAGTGGAGATAGATTTCTGTATATGGTTTTAATATATGGACCTAGATCTTGAGTGAAGTGAGCAGAATTAAACCTTCCAGAGAAACAATTGACACCAATGTTGAAACACAATCCTTTGCAACAAATGCCCCTATCCTGGGCTGTCTAAAATGTCCTGAACTTTTATTTGTATAAATGAAATGTTTACTTCAAGGTAAAGTCAGAGGCTGTCTTTTTAGGAAGCCTCTTGGTCCTAGAACCTCTCCCAGTGGAAATTGAAGGTAGCTCCATAGCCAGCAGGAGAAGGGTGCAGTTTTCTCTGGGTGACTGCCAGTTTAGCTAGTATGCTAAGTGGCTTCTTTGTCTCATTTTTACCCAAAAAAATTGTTCTTAGATAAGTTAATGATTGCCCCATTTCACTGTGTGCTTGAACCATGCGCAAGGTACACTGACAATAGCTGATCTAAAGAGGCAGCAGTAGAGGATTGCAAAGAATTTTTGGAAGGTTTTAGTTTTGGTATTTGATTAGACTAGCGACATTTTGATTGAGATGGTGGATTCAGGGCAACAGATGGGACTGTGACTGCCAAAGAAACCAGGAGCAGTGGGGGTTTCCTGTAGGGAGGGCAGGTAAGGGACTGACAGCATGTCGAGTCGGTTCTACCACCCCAGTCAGGATCAGGGCAGACATAAAACCTGTGCCTGTGCTTTGGGCACCTTCCTAGAGTCAGGGGGAGGCCAAGGCAGGGAGGGGATGTGGTCCTGCAGATGGGCTTGTCTCAGAGGCAGGCCAGGCTGTGGGATTGGCCTTGCTGCATCACTGGAGGAGGAACTGATGGCCCTGGAACTGACGTGGGGTCCTGGATTTTTAGCACAGCAGGGGAGCCCAGGGGACTGGGCAGGGACAGGCAGTGCTGGGGATATTCTTTGGGCCCTAGTTGTAAATTCTAGTTTCGTTATTTCAAATCTCATACTGGGAAAAAGGCTTGCCCTATTTTCATCTTTGTAAACACTCTTTAGGTTAGTCTTATTTTAATGTAAACAAAAAATGTTTAAAATACATTAGAATGTTAGAATAGTGCATCAAAACAAGAAATCAAGTGCTTTCCAGCTTTGCATGTCACTTGGTTTTCCTCAGAGCACATCTCTCTCTCTGGGGAAGCTCTGCCTTAAACAGTATTAGTCAGTAATCCTTGCAATGTGCATGCTGAATTTTAAGAGATTTTAGGTAGCCTCATTCAATAAGGCTAATGTCTCGGTAAACCTGCACTAAACACTAAAGTGCTTGATGAGTTAAATTCGGATGTTGGACTTCATGAAAGCATTCACTCCATGAAGGGAGAACTGTCCTTAATGCTCAGGCCCTGCTTTATACTTGTCATCTACAGGAGACCATGGTGGGACTATGACTCCAGTCCTTCACAGGGATTCTGCTTCCCTTTAGTAAGAAGAAGCATTTACACCTAGTAGGTGTGAGCACTGACCTTTCTCTTTCATGAATTCAGAGGGTTTGAGGTGAAGAAATGGTAATTCAGAGTTTCTTTAGTTTTGAATTGGTGTCTGGTAAAGCTTTTATTACCTTATAATATCTTAAGTGAAAATGTGGAGTTAACTTGTGAGGAGGAGTAACTATTCCATACTTACTCACAGACATTGTGTCAGACAGAAGGGAATTTCACCAGCAGGATATTTGGAGAGACCAGAAGTAAATTGCTTTCTTGTTTGGGAGCAAAGATACGTTTTGAGTGACTCAAGGCTAAATCTTGATAGAAATTATTTTCTTTCCTTTGAGAAGTGCTGGTGAGAGACGGTTGGTGTTTACTTTGTAATTCGTGAAGTTTGTGTACAAATGAAAATCTTTGTGCTGTTACAGACTTTTTTTTTTTTACAAAAATTTGTGACTTTTTTTGAGATTGGAGTAACTTATTTATCTTGCTTGTGTAAACCATATTTCTGCTAGGACATTTTTCTTGGCTTTGTTGTATAGCCAAAACTTGTAAACATTTCCCAATCAAAGACATTAATCTTTTGGTGTGGTATATTTTGCTGCTTGCTTAAAATTCTTTCTTATAGCTTTTCCCAAAAATTTTGAAACAACCCTCTAGGTTGCATATTTTCTGTGACAGAATTAGTAGTGGGAGAGATACATGGAATATATTTGAGTGTACATGGCTGTTTCTACATGCAAGCAACTGATGAAGCAGCAGTATTTAGCGATGTGAAGAGCAATGGGGAAGAGAAAGGAGACTAAAAATTTAAGACCTAAATGATCCACTCTATTCTGTCATGGCTGATGTCTAGAGCTCTTCTGTGATTGGATAATAAAAATAATAATGCTTTTACATGGAAAAATGAATGCTGTGAAGAACAATGAACAATAAACAATAAAAAATATTAATAAATAATTACAGCAAACAGAATCACAAGTTGGCATCCTGGATATTTTTAATTGTTATGGAGATGAACTTTGACTTACAAAAAACATTCTAGTAGATATGTGCATTAATTCCTTCAATTTCTTCTGGTATGAGACATACAGAGTGTTTGTTCAGTGTCTTACTTTACAGTTTCCGGCAACTGACATATTACTCGCTTAAGTTTTCTTTGACATCATTTTAGAAAGAGTTTTAAATTATTTAAAATACCAAACATCTGGACTTTAGGAACCAAAGCCATCCAGCAAATATTTGTCTTTTCAGCTCTTCATAATCTTTGACCAAAATCTAGTCATCTGTTTTGGTTTTTTTTCAAGACATAATTGAAATTGGAAAAAAAAAAAAAAAAAAAAAAGAAGAAAACAAGAAAAGTTCCTTAATGGCTTATATTGAATATCCATAGTCCAAACAGAAGTACTGTTCCTATCAAGGCTTTCTGAAACAATGCATCAGCTGTGCTGAAATCTTCCATGTCATCAAGTGCATACTACCAGTGACATTCAAGGTTAACTTGCTCCAATTTGCACCACGTCTGGTTTCCCATTTTGTATTCTCCCTAAAAGTACTTTTCAGATTTCACATAGCCTTTCTGGGGCTGACACAAAGCACCAGAATGGTAAGTAAAATGAATCACCATGTCTAAGCACATGCTTTTCAGTTAAAGCCATCATCTTGAATATTTGAGATCCAATTTTAATTTTTCATTCTGCATAAAAGAACTCAAATCTCCATTTACCTTCCTGGGGAGTATCCAAAATAGAGGGAATTTTCAGGGCAGCTTTTTCCCATTCTTCTAGTGAGACTATTTCATTTGGAATGACATTTTTAAACACTTTAAACCAAAGTGGGGACTGGAATATAAGCTTCCCCCTCGGAGATCCATATCTCTTCCCTTTTTATTCACTTCTCTCTGGCTTAATGAATATTGAATTCTTCTGTGTAGTGAAATATTTTCAATAGCAACAAGAAAAAGAACATTGTGTGAGTCTATTCTGTGATCAGAGCACTCACCTGCAACTGAGAGCTATGGGTGTAGGCATTCTGTGTCATCCTCACTCCTAGCAGGCCAGAGGAGGTGATTGCCAGAAGAAGCAGGTATTAGCCATAATAACAGAGCCTTCTCTTACTGCAGTCGTTTAGGAGGAGGGCATGACTTAAGGTTTTCTTACCTGCCAAGCTTGAGAAGAAGCTTTTTTTGCAGACAACCACAAGCAGAAAAAAATACCTGCTTCCAGCCCACAATAAGGTACATTGTGGGAGATGGAGATTTGGGGCTTGCCCTTTCATTTCTCATTTCATGCTGACAGTTTTATGCATAATTTCCATTAACAATCTGGTTTTTATGGATCCCTGTCTTAAGATTCATCATTGTGCATGCATAACGGACTGTGACTACTTTGACTTGTTGGAATGTCTCCCTTGAAACTGCAGGGTTTAGGACACTCTGAAGCTATTATCACATTATTTTAAAATTTTTCGTGACTGCCATGCTCATACCTTTCATTCATATTTTCTCAGCCTGGGATAGACTCCAACAGCTCAACACTCTACTGTAATTTGGCTGACAAAAATAAATTGCAGAAGCTGTGTTCCAGGGGTTGCCTCCTGCCCGGAAAGCCACTGCCACTGTTACGTGACAGCTGCACTGCTGTATTCTTTACAATTTCTGAGATAGCAGTCTCCAGCAAGAGCCATCTCACCATTACACACCTCAGGGGAATATCCTGTCATTCTGTGATTCCAGAATACATTCTCGAGTGTATTTCTCTATGTATACCAATCATGTACAGCCCTGCAGCCTTCTGTGCACCTATGCTTCACTTTCAGGGACCTGAGAGGCTGTCCACCAGTATTTTCATTTAGCAGTTTGAATCAGGCATTTCAGTTTGTGATGGAGGATGAGGAAAGGATTTTTTTAAACCTCCCACATGTGCGCATTTAATCTCTTATAAACTCAGATTTCACTGTAAGCAAATGTGGCACCTCGCTGGAATTGTGCATGGATGGCAAATAGGAGTTTATTTTGTCTAGGGGGAGTTTTCTGGGGCATGTTTCTGTGGCCACATTAGCATGGTTCTGGTCCTGAGCTAACATGTCTTGCCTCTGAGAAGGGGTTTTACCTTTAATCCAGTAATATCTTGACTGTGGCTCTGTATCTTTTATGGGGCTTAGGGAACAATTGGTGTAATCACACAAAATGTACTTGCACTTTACGTTTGTTTCCTTCCAATCTAAAATAAAACACCTTCTGTTCTCTCATATGCCCCCCTGGACTCTTTGTCTGCCTCTTTTTGTGCAATCTACCCTGTTTAAACCAGCTTTGATCCTCCCCATGGGAGCTTGTTAGAACCATTAGGGTTCCTTGCTGTAACAAGTGTTTCTTAATGATGATAAAATGTATAAACTCTTAGGCAATTACTAAAGTTTCCTCTTAATTTTTCTAGACAAATGAGAGCACTGAAACTGGCTGGTCCCAGAAGTAAATGGTATTTTTGGATAAAGATTAGAAAAATCTAACTAATACAAACATTTATGGTTATCATTTGTTACACATACAGAAGTATTGGTGGTGTTATACAGCGTTCCATTTATAGATATTGCAGTGTCAGGTATATCTCATTGCTCAGGAGAAGAAATAAGAGACTGACATTTGTGCATGTAGACTAAATTGTCTTTGACTCTCTGCAGGCACAGTTGGTATGCTTTTGACCAAATAATTGTTCCAGTGAACCTCAAACCTGCTTTGCAATACTTTCTGCTATTTTATTCATAGATAATTTATTTGAGCAGCAAGTAGCAAAAGAGCTGAAATATGCTAGAAGATACAAAAGCTTTAAGATAAGCCAAATCCTATATTCGAGTGGAGGTTTTTATATTTAAGAATCTCCTTTAAGTGAAACCACCTACTAACAATTTTTGTTCTGAAGTTAATTGTCCAGTCGATTTCTTCTGCATATTTTCGTGTACTTTTTCTGTTAAATTCACTCTATGTACTTTCTATTTGTGATCTAATCAGCACTACCAAAGAATTTCTTCCTTGAACTAATTTTTCCTTATTCAAAAATGTGCTAAATTCTTAATAGGCAACTACAATTCAATCTGATCATGCTGCTCAGCTTTCCCCTCTTTCTGCCTATATAGTTGCACAAGAGTGGAGGCAAGCACTCATATCTATATTCCAAACTTCCCCTACCCTGAAATAACTGGTGGAAGCCTTTATCTCATTCCTGCCACTACAGTATATTAGTTGTCTAAAACATCACTAAATTATGAGAAAGAGAGGGTAAAATCAAAGAGTTTTGAATGTTTTCATGTTATTTCAGTAATTTATTTTGAAATACATGCATGTATAACAATCTATATTCTAATATCATATATGTGCATCTCTTTCTGGATATTTAGTGCTTAAATTGTATAGATTGGTATAGAATACTGCGCAGTTTAACTGTTGGACCAGTATGATTTCCTTGGGGAATTCTTTATCTGGATGAAAGGGTACTCTTTTTTCAATGATACAATAATTGTTATTATACCCTAAGGTCTTGAACTTGTGTGAAACTGAAAAGCACATCAAAGTTTTGGAATAGCCAGAATGAATTCAAAACAGCAAACAAAATGAGTCACCCAAGTCATCCTATCTTATGGCACTGGACATTTATCAATGCAACGAGATGCTCTGAAGCTGACCAGATGTGCTGCTGGCCAACATATGAAATTAAATTTAATGTATACAAACATACAGTAATCCATAAATAAAATAATAAACAAATAATACGTTTATTATTTGAACTGTATGAGTAATCCAAATTAAATGTTGCACTTGTTTCAAGCACTTCAGAAAAAGCTTAAAAGATACATGAAAAGATACATAATGTATGAAATTGATTCACTACAAATATCATCCCTTTCACAAAATTGTGCTGTGATAATATTCATAAGCAAAAATATATATCCAAGATTCAGAGTTTAGATTTATAGTGCCGTGCATATATTTTGAAGGTACTCATTGTAAACCATTGCAACTATGTATAGCTATTATACATTTTGCTCCACATATGCATTTATCTCTATAGTAAGGAGGTGTTATATAGAGCTTTCCTTTTTATGCTTTCTTGTACTTTTACAGTTACAAATTGAATGAATCTGCTTTTCTGTGATGTAGTGGTCAAACACTAAAACTGATTTTAATCAGGAAAATTCCAGGGACAATTACTTATCAACACAGAAACCCAAGTATGCTATATTAATCAAAATATTTTTAGTCACATGCTCATTAGTTGTTCCAAATAGCACTTAAAGATGTGTAAGAATTTTTCCATCTGTCCTAGTTTCAGCTGGAATACAGTTAATTTTCTTCCCTGTAGATGGCACAGTGCTGGTTTGTCGGAGTTTTTTTAAATTTAGTTTGAGCATAATATTGCTAACACACCGATCAGTCATTCGTTGAACTTGATGATCTCAAAAGTCTTTTCCAACCTAGTTAATTATGTGATTCTGCCATTCTGTGATGTTTTAGTTTTTGCAAAACAGCTCTTCTTCTGAGTCCAAGAATTTTCAATTTGCTATGTTCTCCCAGTGAACAGGGGCTCAAGAAGTTTTGAGAGGGCAGAGTCAGGAGATCTGAGCTGGCCAAAGGGATATCCCATATCATAGAACATCATGCCTGATATATAAACTGGAGGGGAGTTGGCTGGGAGATACTGATTGGTCATTGGTCATTGGCATTGGTCAGTGAGCAGTGTGCAATTGATTGAGCATCACTTGTCTTTCTCAGGTTTTACTCATCTTTCTTTTTGTTATTTAGCTTTTCATTAAAACACCACCACCACCACCACCACCACCTTATTTTTTATTAGTGCCATTATTATTGTTATTATTACTATATTTTTTTAGTATTATTTTACGCTATTTCAGTTATGAAAATGTTCTTATCTCACAGGGCTTACTTTTTCTGATTCTCCTCCTACAATCAGAGGGAAGGGAGTGAGGAAGTGCTTATGGGGTATGTAGTTGCCAGCTGGGGTGAAACCACACCTCCTTCTTCAGTATATATACAGCAATAATTCCTTTTTTAAATTTGTATATATATTTTTGCTATTATTATTGCTCTTCATTAGAAAATGAAGTAAATTCCTTACTACTGAAGATGGATATTTAGATCAATACTATATCCCATGTTGTTCTTAGAATGTCTATGTATACAGGATTATTCATTATTCATACTATATTTTGATTTTTTCATTATTCCTACTATATTTTGATGAATATAGAACAAAATTAGTACTTTTGATATTTTAGGCAATGGCCATGTGGTATCTACCACTTTCTTTGTAATTGATCTTTTTATTGGTTTGATTTAAAGCCCCTCCTCTATATGTCAGCTTGAAGTGTCTTCAGATACATCTCTCTCTTTTTAAAAAAAAATTCAAATCCAATATTATGGACCTTTTTTGAGTTCTTTCATTTCATTTAAGTTACTTGATGGCCCTTAAATTTTTTAAGGTGTCTCTGGTGGATCTTTTTGTGTGATTTAAAAAATAATTTTCTATTTGACTATGAATGTACGCTAATTCTATGGTGTAGAATTTTTTTTAGTGAGTAACAGACATAACAGAATATGATAAAATATTGATGAACTTTGATGAGTCATTACTATATCCTGACAATATTGCATGGGAATTTTTAATGATACATTATGACATAAAGATATTATTATGGAGATGCTCTGTGTGATATATCGTAATAGCCCCAAAGCTATTACAGTATAATAGTCAGTCCAGAGCATTATCAAGCATCTGTTAAACAGCATCAAGACACAGGTCTGAATTTGGGAATCTTTCTTAATATTTGTCAAAAATATACCATTTTTGATGTAGACTACTGATGCATACTAAGCATATAGGGTGACACATGGTAGAGACTCACTCACAGTATTCATTTCAGTCAGTCTAATCATGGAGGTAAGAAACTATTATTTCTAAGGCAGAGGGAAGAATCATGCTCTGACATAAACCAACCTAAGACGATATTCTGCAGATTAGACAGCCAGAAACTGCCTTAGTCTCATGAAATTGTACTTTATTCTGAATGACTTCACTGCTGGCTTGATCATTGGGTGAGAAAAGAAAGACAGAATGAGAAATATGGGAAGTTTGTGAACTACATCTGTTAAGAGCTTGAAT
Source organism: Illadopsis cleaveri (assembly GCA_013399915.1). Classification (NCBI taxonomy): domain Eukaryota; kingdom Metazoa; phylum Chordata; class Aves; order Passeriformes; family Timaliidae; genus Illadopsis; species Illadopsis cleaveri. The sequence continues at coordinate 343,865 of VXBB01003372.1, read as the reverse complement.
ACTATGTTGTTTTAAAGAGATAGAAATATTTTACTGTAGATTACACAGTTAATAAGTTGGGGGGGTGGGGGGGGTCAGTGTTTGTTCAATGAAAGTAGTTCAGGAATTTGATCCGAGCAGAAACTAACACTGGGTAAAAATACAAAGTTAGTTCTGGGACAAATCTGTTCACTGAACCTTCTGAGTGCCATGAGAAGCACTAGGGAAAGAACTGATTTAAAACCATCTTGACAGTGTCCTGTAGATCCAAATCTTGGCCTTGTCTGAAGTGTTGGGATTGTTTGCATGAACTCAGGACCCTCCAGCTATGATAATTTGGATCATTACTGAGTCACACTGTTCTCTGGACATAGGCAGATGACACAACCTAATCGTTGCAGTGACGTGGTTAGACCACTGGCTGCATTGTTCTCTCCTCACTTGCTGTTTGTCTTGCTTTGCCTTTATAGTGTACAAAAACTTTGGGGAATATTTTTCTTCATTAAGTGAAGTGCATTTTTTCCATGGCAGAAGAGATTCAGGTGAAAACACCAGTGCAGAGATTAATTTAAAAAACTGAATAAAAATGAGTTGCTCCATTGATTGTTTTCCAGTCTATGGAATCTGTATACTCTTGCTATGAACAGGTAACACAAGCTCTGTCTCAGATACAAACAATGTGGCTCATGGGTCATTAGTCTGAAATACATCCAGCTGGAAATTCATATATTTTCAGTGTTCTCTAGATTGTGAAAACAAAAGTACAATTCATTTAGATATTCATGCAATAATGATAGCCTTTGAAAAGTTATAAAATGCTTAAGGTAAATGCAAAGCCTTCTTCCATTTTACTCAGGAGCTAAATCTGAAATAGGTATTTAAGTCATCAACCTCAGTTACAAAAAATTAATTTAAAAAATCCCCCCGAAATACACAGGCAGTTTGCTGAGGAAGCTGGCACGTGTGTGTGATAGATACATAAATATGCTACCTTGCAAAAGAGTAAGTTAGACATTAAGCAGACTAGTAGTCAAAGTGACATGATTTAGCTGAGCTCTTTAAGACTTCCTCCAACAGTAGATAAAAGTAGCCTCATGTCTGCCTGTTAGTTCAGTTTGGAGTATCTGGGGCCATAACTGTGAAAGGATCTCTCAAAGAATTTAAATTTGAATATTATTCTAATCACTGCCTGTTTATAAATTGGATCACTGAACTGGGACATTAGATGTTCATATTAAAAACAAAACCAACCTACCAAACAAATAAACAAAAGTTTATATCTGTTTTTAAAATAAGTACATCTCTTCAAGCTAAATAAAAATTAAATTGAAAACAAGATTTGAGTTTTAGAGGACTGGTTCTCCTTCTGGTTTTACACTGGAGTTATTCCTTTGATTTACTCCAGTGTGAGATCAGTATGGGTACTGGTTTCTACACTATGGTGCTGCTTTATCCTTTTGATATTCATGACAAGCCAAAGTCTAATTTATCTGAGTCTATAATTCCTTTATTGCAAACAAACATGATGAAAGGACTTAAAGAAATTTTGAACAAGCATTTCTGTGGGTAGGGGGAGTACTCTTAATTTTGAAAACCAAATTCTGTGGGATCTATTAAAAATGAACTATCATTTAATTTTCACTACTGGTAAATTAATAAATGTGCACAGACTTTTTCTTTATTGCTTTTGAAATTGTAAGAAAATATCACATTACAGGGAAAGAATTATGTACGTATAAGGCAAATAGGTTTAATTAGTAAATAAAAGGGATTCAGAGATATGTACTCTTAAAATGTTCCAAAAATATTATTTCAATACTTGTGTATTCTCTTTCTAGGAGGTCTTGGATAGGATGCAGGTCAAGAGACTCAGCTGGGAAATGACAGCTAGAAATGATTACAAAGATAAAAGGTCTGATGGAAGTTTAGTGAAGAAACTGTTGGATTTTTGAAATGTGATATGATTTGGGTGTATACTCCATGTAAATTCTAGATATCAGTAGCTCTTTCATCCTTCCATATTAGCTTAAATAACAGAAAAAGTTAGGAATTATACAAAAAACAAGAAAGAAGAAAAAGTTTGAAAGTTTTGATGTGATTTCTCCTTCACCTTCAGTTTATGTCTGAAGATATACAATGAAATTAACAGAGTTGCATGACTTTTTCCTTATATGTTTAGGACCTCAAGGGAAGCACTGAGAACATTTGTCACAGGCAGTTTGATGTCCACAAAAGAAAAGAGGGCACATCCAAAATTACTGGAGAAAAGTCACACAAGAAGGATGATCTTAAAAAAGGGTGTTCAAATCTAGAAAGCTGTTTAACTTAGAAAAAAAAAAAATCTGCATTAGATGGGTAGAAAGTGCAGTGTTATGACAGGCAATTTTTGAGGGGATTTAACAAGTTTCAGAATTATTTTTCTTCTTCCTAACAAGAATGTACTAGTCATACAAACTAGACATCTGGCACAGTTCTTAAGTATATCAGATTACACTAAATGGTAATGACATGTACTCATGTGTGTTTAAAATGCATAAACTACAGCCTGCCTATCTTTCTAGTTGTAATCTATAGCTGGAGTTCTTTCTGTTCAGTAAAAGGAAAAAAATCATTATATGAAGATAGTGTTTTTCTTTCAGGTTTATCTTGCACTGTGTGGTTTAGCTGCCTCAGAGCACCTCCCTTCCCCCTGTAATTTCTTCTGGAGTCAGCTGAGGTATTTTCCCAGGCTTCACTTGCTTTGTGGCATATAGTTCCAAATAGTCTGACTATTTGACTTCAGGTTTCTCACTGGTATTGAAGAAATGTAGCTGGAATCAATTCAATGCCCACTGTGATATATGCCTTGGACCATTCTGGAAAACTGTTGGAGTTTGGAATGAAAAGACCCTTAACTGATTTTTTTCTTTTCATTCAAGTGCAGACATAAGACAATTTGTCTTAACACTTCTTACTGCTCTATAGGAACATTCAGTATACATCATGATATATTTAATTCATTTATACCAGAAGAAGTCTTGTGGACCTGGTCAGTGTGTTCTCTTTACTGGTGTTCCCTTTACTAAAAGTATTCAGCTAAGAATTCAGTATTCCTTTTTTAGCAGTTTGCAGCCTAGAGAAGGTATTATCACATGGTAAAATTATATAGACATTGTCTGAACTTTTGACAAAGGAAAAGAGCAGTCTTTCTTTTTCCCCTTTTTTACAGAGGTTCTGAAGCTAATCAGGCTGAACTGAAGCTGCAAGAAAAGAATTTGCTGAGAGAAAAACTGTCAAACAAGAAGATGATTTAAATAGGAGATATGCACAATAATTAAATGCATGGATGCCTGGTTACAGACTACTTAGTCACAAGATGTGTGTTTTCAGGAAGAAAAAACCTCTTCACTTTATTTCTCATACTGTCCTAACCTCCAAATGTCACCAAAAAGCCTTATATGCACAGTTGTTTTATGTTATGTCACATGAGAGTGACAAAAACTTAATAAGCCTTTGTGAATCCTAATGTTCCATCGTCAGTAAAATATACAACCAGCTGTTATGAGAGTTGTTTGTAAGCTAACAGGGAGAGCCTTTTTCTTACAATCAGAAGTTCTGAAGTATAAATCAAACAGACGTTTGTGTTCTGCAGTGCAGTGTTCTGCACTATGAGATATAAACATTCTTAAGCATGATGAGGATATAAGTAATTAAAGGGTAAACACTGGTTTAGAGAATTGTTTAGGGGACATAGTAGGCAGTATATCGTGCACAGTTTGGGGTTGTTTACAGTTATTTGCTTCAAGAAATAGTCCCAGCTGCTACATCTAAACAACAGTAAGAAAAAACAGTGATACAAATGAAGAGAAAATGATACAATCATTTTGCCTAAACAAAACAATTTGAAGAGTTCAAAACTGGCATTCAGAACCTTTAGCTAACAGTGCTAACATAATAGCTCTTGTAAGCTTTGAGTATCCTATGCTGTGTTTGTCAGTTCCTGTGCTAGAGCAATAAATATGCTGATAGTATTGACATAGACATCTAACAACTCATCCATTTTAGCATTTTTGCATTCATGGAAGATCTGATAGCAAATGTGGCAAGCTGGTAAGACAAATTAAAAAAAAACCCTGAAAAATTTAAAACACAAAGTTCAAAAATATTAATTGGTACCCTACAGAAGGATGTAACCATTATTTCCCTTCTTTGCAATGTCAGCTTCATTATGTGGCCAAATCTGTGTGCTTCTGTAGTGTTTTTTTTTTTTTTCCAGTAAGACACAAAACGCACTAAGAACAACCACAAATGATGTTATCTAGGAAAGTATGTCTTAGTCTTCAATTCTAGGACTAAGGAGGTGTTGCTACCCCTCTTTGTCACTTTTTGTGTAATGCTATCAGTGCTGTTTACTGGTTGCTTGAAAGTCACTGAATTTGGCCATTTAAACCACAAACATCTCCTATTTGTATTGGAAATTGCAAGTCTATAACGATTTGCAACTATAAATGTAGAACTGAAACTCCTTTAGTCTATACGAAACCACATTGTAATAAGGTCCATGGAAATGGTAATACAATGAGGGTAAATATGTAATCAGAGGATACAAAATACAGCTGAACTAATCCAGTCTGTGCTGGTTTCATTAATTCTGCAGCATTCTGGAAATAAACACTTCCATCTCTGGAGTTTCTAAGTAAATGTGGCTGCTCAGCAGATATAAACCAGTGTCATTGGTACATATGTTGACTTACATAGTAAAATTAGGTTGCAAGCTTTGTGGTTTACATCTTACAGGACTATCTGTCAGACTTCTACCTATTAGATGTTCCTGTTTTATTGACAAAGATGTCAAACTTGGGAAGCACAAAATGTAAACAGAGGACACAAAGAGAAGGAATGACAGAGTGTTTCACCATGCTAGCACATGTAATTTGGAAAACTTTGAAGCCATTATTTTAAATGAAATAATCAGTTGTAGTAATCAATTAAAGAGTCTGTAAAAATGCAAAAGTTCTTGCCTTGAAAGTTCCTTTCAGGACTGTAGGCATTCTGCAGCCTGCTGGTTCTGAGTCTATTCTTTAAAGTAAATAGATAAAAATTTAGATTTGAGGCTATATTGGATCAACAATTTATTATAACTAGTTTACATGTAGTATGTGGTAAAAGCACATGTAAAAGCGTATCAGGTATGTTACCCTCATTAGCTAAAATAAGAGAAATGTCACTATGTCAAACTTCTCTGTTTTAAGAGCAGAATTCTGCTGCCTTATTTAAAAATGCTCCAAAATCTTCCATTGACTTTCTTCTGGAAATATATAATACTAGACTGCTGGAGGTGCTTTCGTGCAAAACCTGGTAGATGAAACTCTTCTGGCCCTCAAAATCTATGAACCAGGGAAGGCTTTGAGGCAAAATCCCTCCAAAGTTTTGTTACTCAAGTAGATACTGAAAACTTATTAAAAAGATAACTCCAAATAAAGTGAATGGAAGAATTGTTGTGGGCTTTGGTTTATTTGAGCAGCATATGAACTTCCATTTTGTTATTCCTTTGAGGGTTTTTGCTTTTATTTTATGCACCATCATGGATATAATGGATTGTGGTTTTCTTTTACCAATTATCTAATCAGTTCTACTTGTCTTTCTGTTGCCTTTCATAACTTCTTTAATAAATGCTCACTTGGAGAAATTGCTATGAATAAATCATTGCTTTTATCAACATTCTTAATACAACAATAGAAATTTTCAGTTCCAGTTAACTTCATATTTCTGTCATGTAATTAATATATTGAAAGAAAGCAGTCAAAAGTTAGCAAGCTGTTCTGCATCTATGGGAATAAACCAGAAAGTTTATATCACATTTTTTTCTTGTCTGCTATGGAAATGTACTGTAGTATATCACTTCTGGATGTATCAGGATTTCTCCTATTAATCTAGTCTTCCAGGAAACTACTCTGCTTTGTGTTGAAGATCTTGATATCTTCTTGGTGTGTTTTGCTGCCTTTCTCTGAAGCTTATTGAATTGAAAATTTTCTATCCATTCCTTAGATCCAAAAGTCCAGGCACAGATATTTTAATGTTTGACTTTATTTAGAAAAAGGATTCAAGCCTACATAAGGCTACTTAATTTAAAAACACAAACTTAATTTTCAGGAAGCACCATCATATTGTTATCTATCAGCATAAGCTAGCATCAGCAAACTGTGCCACTCAGAACTGGAAATAATTTTGTAACTCTGGAAAACTTCCTACTGTTTTGTTTTCATCTTCCAAGGAAACTCATGTTTCCCTGGAGCATGCAAGCAATTATTTCATGTATACATATATGTGTATATATACATCTATATATTTATAAATACAATTGCATGTAAATATTTATGCATATATGTGAAAATTATGTACATGTATTATAAATATAATACGCTTGTATGAAGATACATATAAGGCGAGTATGTATTTTTTTGTTTTATTATTGGCATAACAACCTTGTTTGTTATGAATCTTTTTTTGTTTTCACTCTGTTTTTCAAGATGAAAATTTTTTGTCTCCAAGAGCAGGAATTTGTTATAGGACCAGCCAGGTTGGAAAAGACCTTTGAGAGTATCGAGTACAACTGATGACCTAATTCCAGCCTGCCAACTAAACCAAGTCGTTTCTGAAATGCCTCCAGGGATGGTGACTGCACCACCTCCCTGGGCAGCTCATTCCAATGTCCAGATTTGAAAGAGCTAGCTACTGAACTCAGAACAGGGGCAGGACAAGAGGGAAAGATGTAGGGAGATTTGGAAGGAAATTTTCTTTGATTCAGACAACCAAAGTCTTGTGGCCTTGCTTCTATCTACCAAAAGATTGATAATTTGTCCATCTTGGTTTAGACTGAATTCTGGTCAAGGACGGCATGCATTTCAGAGAGCCTTTAATGATTTCATTTGTGATATGGCTGTCTTAGAAATTAAGAATATAAAATGGATTATCCTCAACAGTGCAGAGTTTTAAGAACAACACCAACATCTCAGCTTCACCTGGAAGTGAATTTACTAGTTCAAATCTTAAAGCCCAGACACAGAATGTGTTTATTTTTATCTTGACAAACAAGTCTTTCCTTCTGTGTTGCATTCCCATTATGAACTGTTCAAATCTGTGGATTAAGTACTCTGAGAGGTAGACTTGCACTGCAAATCCGTATAATTTTATTTTTTTTTCTGGAGAAGAAAACAGGTTTTGGGGGACAAAGCTCTCAAGTTTCACTTCTTTGATAAAAAAGAATTTAATAAGAAAGTATTGAGATTAAAATATTAAGGTTATTTGACTACAAATAGTGTTTCAAGGCCTCAGACATTGAAATTTAAATGGAACAGTGATTTATTTACCAACCAGTTTGTGCCATTTTTACATCCTCCTCATGTGGAATAGGATTTGAGTAATATAACTGATTTGCATACATGACAAAAGAAACATTCAAAGCTGATTTAGCATTTGCTGCATTAGCATAATTATATTTTTTCCGTCTTATTAAAAATGCTAACATCTTCAAAACAATGCATCTACATTTCTACCAATTTTCCATTTAAATCCAATTAGTCACAACAGTCTTTTTCACTGCAATCCTTATTTAAATAGTTTGTTAAAATACAGTAATTTCACTGGATAACCTAAAATTTCAGTATCTTGCTTTCAGTGAAGAAACCTTTATTCTAACATTAAAAATTGATTATTCTAAGGTGATGTTCCCACTTTGCCCTAGACAAATTTTCAGTCTTGAAAGGAAAATGGGATATATAAAATAAGGTAGTTTGCTTGGCTTTGCTTTAGGAGGATTGAAGTTGTGAATAACATCTAGGAACAAGTAAGAAATCTATTCTTCACTATTAAGTTCAGTACTGTTAAATCTTTTGTTTTCCATGCATGATATATTTTCCCACAGGTTTCTTCACAATTACATCTCATCCATTTGCCAATGTCCCTCTGAGAGCTTTTAGTAATATCTGAATATTTTTCATATTTGGACTGGCTGGCAATAGGTATCTCATTTGGAGACAGTTCAATCTCTAGAGGTAGATCAGTACCACATCCCAAGAGACCTTTGTCTAACTGAAGCACAAATATAAACATTGCACTGTTCTTTAATTCAGTCATGTATTGCTGCATACATAATCCACACTCATAGTATATACCTTTTTAATTTTAAGTGAAAATGTTTGTGAATTAAGTGAATATTTGTAGTTCAATTGTGGCATATTTACAAGTCAATTGTGGTATCATATTTAGAGATCAACTGTGGTATGATGATAAGCGAGATAGTTTTCTTGAGAGATGTTACAGAAACTGCCACTAAAAGCATCATATTTTTAGAATACTAAGAGGTATTCTTAGTAATAAGCTAATTTATGAGAGGACAATAAAAACATTTTATGTATCATTAACATAAGAACTCATCATGAAGTCTTCCTGGACAGACTTAACCATGGATACCCTGCCAGGAGGATGCTGAAGGGTTGGCTTCTAGCAGATGGTCATTAACAATATTGTTTCAATTAATTACTTGATATTTTCTTCATGGAGAACACCAAAGAAGACTACAATGTAGTCCATAGTTATAATAGCATTCAAAGAAATTTTATATGTTGCAGAACACAAACTCCTTATCTGATTTAAAGTGCCGTGTAAATTTTAAGAGTTGGGATGTCTATCTGAGGTGTGAGTTTTCTCAAAAAAGATGGCAGAGGAGTGCGTCATTGGCTGTGGCAAGGATAGAGCTCTCTGGTTAAAAGTTATCACCATAGAAATTGTTCTTGGCTTGGGATTTGTTCCACTTTTTCTTAAAGTGAAAAGAAAAATAAGCCTGTTTACACTGATTAGCAATTAAAAAAGCTGTGGAGAAAAAACATCAAATGCCCATTTCTCTTATAACAGGAAACTTTGTCATTGCCCACTTCCAGAAAAGCACAAATGCCTCACCTTGCTGCATTCTGAAATTACGGTAACACATTTTTTACCATTTCTAATTTACCCCAGAATTGCAAGATTTTTTTTTTTTTCTTGAGTCTTGAGAAGATCTGAGTTTGTTATCATTTCAGTCAGTCCATCCTATCCCACAAACAGGCTGGGTTCTGCCCATTGCAGTTTATGGGATTCTTCACAGTTGTGTCCAATATCCTCTTTCTCCCAATTTGTGCACAATAACATAACTAACAGTGAAAATTATAACCCACAAGATTTTAATACTAAAGAGGGGCTTTCCTTCAAAACATGCAATAGTAATTGTCTTAAAAATACACGCATCTCAAAAAGATAGTGTGAATTCTGTTGAAAAATTCTCCCAAAATAATNGAGATCAACTGTGGTATGATGATAAGCGAGATAGTTTTCTTGAGAGATGTTACAGAAACTGCCACTAAAAGCATCATATTTTTAGAATACTAAGAGGTATTCTTAGTAATAAGCTAATTTATGAGAGGACAATAAAAACATTTTATGTATCATTAACATAAGAACTCATCATGAAGTCTTCCTGGACAGACTTAACCATGGATACCCTGCCAGGAGGATGCTGAAGGGTTGGCTTCTAGCAGATGGTCATTAACAATATTGTTTCAATTAATTACTTGATATTTTCTTCATGGAGAACACCAAAGAAGACTACAATGTAGTCCATAGTTATAATAGCATTCAAAGAAATTTTATATGTTGCAGAACACAAACTCCTTATCTGATTTAAAGTGCCGTGTAAATTTTAAGAGTTGGGATGTCTATCTGAGGTGTGAGTTTTCTCAAAAAAGATGGCAGAGGAGTGCGTCATTGGCTGTGGCAAGGATAGAGCTCTCTGGTTAAAAGTTATCACCATAGAAATTGTTCTTGGCTTGGGATTTGTTCCACTTTTTCTTAAAGTGAAAAGAAAAATAAGCCTGTTTACACTGATTAGCAATTAAAAAAGCTGTGGAGAAAAAACATCAAATGCCCATTTCTCTTATAACAGGAAACTTTGTCATTGCCCACTTCCAGAAAAGCACAAATGCCTCACCTTGCTGCATTCTGAAATTACGGTAACACATTTTTTACCATTTCTAATTTACCCCAGAATTGCAAGATTTTTTTTTTTTTCTTGAGTCTTGAGAAGATCTGAGTTTGTTATCATTTCAGTCAGTCCATCCTATCCCACAAACAGGCTGGGTTCTGCCCATTGCAGTTTATGGGATTCTTCACAGTTGTGTCCAATATCCTCTTTCTCCCAATTTGTGCACAATAACATAACTAACAGTGAAAATTATAACCCACAAGATTTTAATACTAAAGAGGGGCTTTCCTTCAAAACATGCAATAGTAATTGTCTTAAAAATACACGCATCTCAAAAAGATAGTGTGAATTCTGTTGAAAAATCCTCCCAAAATAATGACCTTTAAATAATCTAGCAGATCACAGTCGATCTCCTCTGTTGACAAGGCCTTGAGGGCTTTTCTTGATAGGATTCCACTTCAAAGAAGGCAGCCTGAGTTGCACACAAAGAGAGTTTACACTCTTTTAGCTTACGGTGCAATCTGGCTTTAAATTGCTCAGTTCTGTATTGAACTTTAACTAAATTTCTGCTCTAGTTACTTCAAGTGTGTCAGACATCAAATCAGAGGCCTGAAGAGCACAAAAAATTGTACTGTACAAACAACATTGTAGGCGACTATCACAGGACACCAGTTAATTAGATACTGTGCTAATCAAACAGGTGTCAATATTGTATCAATTTGCAACATAAATTAGCCAAAATAAGTAGTCTAAAAATTGATTTTTGTGAAAAAATCAAAGGTAGGAATTGGGAAAGAGAGAGGGAATACTTATATCATGTAGCAGTTTCTCATACCTAAAAGGATCTAAATTATGTTATTTCTTTGGTTAATTCCAGGTAAAGTTTGAATATAAATTAACATCGTTACTGAAAATTATTTGAGTTCATTTATGCACATGTTGAATTTAAAAGATCTGTCTCAGAAGTGCTGAAACCTGTTTGTAAGGACATCACTTTTTCCCTTTTTCAAGAATATAGAAGGAGTTCTGCATCTGAATCAACCCCTTCCACAAGCCATCCAAAAGTTGCTTACCAAAAATCTGCATATAAAACCAGCAGTTTTCCAGAAAGCAGTGAGGTTGATTATTTCTTGTCTGCACACTGTGTTCAGGAAAGTGGCTCCTTTTGCTGAGTTGGAGCTATATTGCCATTCCGTGCAAAAGTACAGAATGTTGAAGCTTGAAGCGTGAGCCTTTCTTTCTGTTGCCATTCAGCTAGCCAATTAAATTCATGGAATGGCTGAGGCTGAGTTTTAGCAAATCATGTTTAAAATAGACTAGATCAAAAAAAAAAATTTAATGTCAGTAAAACAGATCTTTTTGTTAAAATCCTACAATTATAAAAGACAAAATGCTGAATCAAAATTTCTCTTCAGAGGAGCATATTGAGGTAAATATTGGAGAATGTGCTCTTTGGAGAAACACTGTAGCTGCCACTGTTACATTTAAAATACATGGACAATCTTCAGGCATCTGGGGAAAAATTTAGAGGAAAAGTTATGCAGTGTGAATTGCCAAATGGATCCAATGATATTTGGATATTTGGATACTCATTCCCATAAATCAATACCCAAGCGGCAATAATGTAATAATATTAATAAGGTATCAAAACTAATAAATAGATATAATATTATATTTCCACTTATCTTTTTTAAGTGTCTGCTTGTCTCTTTAAAGATTAAAGTTGTTAAAGTGATTTTTCTGGATCCTACATAAATTCTGTAGGTATCATTCAACATAACATATGTTACCTTGGTGTTTTACTTGGTTGCATATTTGACAAACTGCTACAAAACACAGAAAGTCTCCTGACTGTGATGAGATGGGATGCAGTTACAAAAGCCCTGGATAATTAAGGGATTCTATCCATCCTTCTGCACTGTAATATTCATCAATGTGACCACCAGTCTTGCACAATTAAAGCAAATAAGAAATAGAAGAAACAATGTCTGCAGAACATCTTTTGCTAATAAAAATGAAGCTCTGATTGGTACATCCAGGTGGACTTACTACAATAATTATGGAGGTTTTTAAATTTCTTTTCTTATTTTCTTAAAAAATTTAGTCAACTCTATGATGATTGCTCTATGTTAGTCACTACTTGTATTCGTGAAGAAAAAATGACATGGAAGTTTTCAACCTCAACTGCTGAGTTTCAGCATTGAATATTCAATAAGAGGTCCTGTTAAACCTGCCATGTGGGAGAAATTATTGTATCTTTGCAAAATTAATAAAGTATTCTAGAATTTTTTCAATCAGTCCAATAAAGACTAAAGTCACAACTTGCTAAGTCACTTGCTCCCTCACTTGTATTTCCACCAGCCCTCAAGCTTTCTCTTATCCAAATGAAAGAATCTTTTGTGTATCTACTCATCTTTGGGAAATATTACAAGTGATAAAAACCCTATTTTTTAAAATGAAAAATGCTGTAGTTCAGAACTTTGACACATGAGTTTTAAACATTTTTGGCCCTCCCTATTATGACTAACAGGAAAGGACTCAGATTTTTTTAGAACGAAAAATACTAAATTTTTTAAAAGGAGTCACTTCTTTCTGTATCCCATCCCAGTCATCTTTGTAGTAGTACTACAAGATGTCATCTAAACTAATTGGGGAAAAGATGAGAAGGGCAATATCTTTTTTCTCATAAGAGTTATCACAAAACTTAATGCCAGGAATATGACGAGAAAATCTTTTACACAGGAGCATAAATAAAAAGAAGTTAACATTGTTCCCTATTTTCTGCCAAGAAGGCTGAGAACTCTATACTAAACATTCCCTGAGTCAGCACTGCAAGGAAACCCCATCCACCTCCACATATTTTCACTCTATGTTACACTTACATTTCATACTAATGATTGCTGTACAGCCTTGGGAAGTTGTGCTTCGTTTTTTCAGTATGAAGAGACAGCAGGTGCTCTGGCCAGCATCACTCATAACCAACCTCTCATCACCTCCCTCTGGCCCCTATATCCAAAAATAGTATTTTCAAACATCAGCATTTCAGATATAGACATTTTAAAGTTATGTGATAAATGGGTTTTTTTCCAGCTCCATAGGTAGTTTTATTTTGAGAAAGAGGCAAATGTGATAGGAAAGAAAGGGCCTATTACAGTGCTAACACCTTTTCTAATTGAATACTTACATGCATAGCTGTTTTTTGGGGAGACCCTACGTTTTCTTGCCTTTCACTTAGACAGGGATCTTTCTGTCAGATGATGGAGAAAAAGCCATATTTACTTAGTAGTAATGTTAAATCCAGCCACAAGTCACATTTTCTAAAGAGTATTTTATTGTATTTTTTCCAGAACAAAAATAATTGGGTTATTGTGTTAAACTGAATACATATCATGAGACTGCACTTGGAACACTGCATCTAGTTCTGGCATCCCCACCACAAATAAAAGTCTTCAACCTGTTGAAACAGGTCTAGAGGAGGTCTCTGAAAATGGTTAGTGCTAGAGACCTCTTATGAAAATGGCTAAGAGAGAGTGGGTTGTTTAGCCTGGAGAAGGAAATACTCCATGGGGATCTTATTATGGTTTTTCCATGTTTAAGCAGGACTTGAAAGAGAGATGGAGATATTTTTTTTTATAAAGGCTGTGGTAACAGGGCAAGGAGCAATGGATTTAAACTGAAAGAGTGTAGATTTAGACCAGACATAAGGAAGAAATTCTTTAGGAAAAGTCTGGTAAGACACTGAACCAGGTTGCCAAGATGGGTTGTGGATGCCCCTTTGTTGGAAGAGTTCAAGGCCAAATTGGTCATTACTTTAATGAACCTGATTTGGTGACAGGATCCTGCCCTTGGCAGGGTTGGAGTAAACAATCTTCAAAGGTCTCCTCCAACCCAGCCCATTTAATGGTTCTGTCGTTCTGTGTTTAATGTCTGTCAATAACTGAGTAGACCCACAATTTACAATATCTTACTATGATATGTTCTGTTTGGAAAAGGTGTTAAAATGGAGAAAGATGATACTCTAGTAATTACAAGGAATATTTCACAACACAGAATAAATTCAGCACGAGGTAGTCTCATGGAGTTTGGTTAAATCTCAAATCATGGTACATTTCTAGTCAGGCTAAAATTAATGAGACATTCTAATTTAACATAGTTCAAATCAACTGAAAATTATACACTGGGAAGAGACCTTTCACAGTTTCTAATTTTTATAATTTTACTTGCTTTCACTGTAAAATTGCAGTCTGAAACAACACTTTCTTAACAATGAGAAAGTGTCCATAACTGGAGAGAAAAAAATCAAAATCAAGTCAACATAGTCATTCAAAGGAGAGATGAAGAGAACATACGAGCATTATGAATATAGGGTTTGAAAGTCATAATTTTGTCCAATCTCAGATTTTTTGACAGAACATTAAGAGCAAAACAGTATTTCCAGCATTGGACCACCTGAAGACAAGCAAAATATTTATCATGCAAGCATTTGTTAGGATTAAAAGGTATGTTTGTGGTACCTCATTACAGGAAGGAATCATAGTATGACTTTAATAGAAGAAGATTTAAAAATGAGTTTGAATAATTTCAAAAGAAAGAATAAAATTACAATTTATAAAAACGGACCATGTATAAAGAGCATTTGTTTCTACATGCTTTATTCCTGCTTGAACATAGAAAACATGAGTATGTTATTGCAAATAGAACTGTCTGAAGTTCTGCAAATATTTTGGAAGCTTACCATACTATTCACACAGAAGAAACCATTTTATATCAGAAACTCCGACCGGCTTTTGTGGTTCTTGTAAACATCAGTCCTGCTTGAATGAGCTTCATTTGCTTTCAGTAAGTGTTCATTCATGTAAAGCACTGTAGGGAAGTCCCAGAAGTTTTCTAGAAATTCACAACTGAATTTTTTAAATTCAATATACATGTCAATACTTGAAAGAAGCAAGGTATTAAAAGAGAAACACTGGTTTCTATTTAAATTCTCCAAATATTTGAGCCTGACTTTCTACAAAAGTTTCATGAAATTGTTTTGTTAAGGCTGGCCAGTAAACAGCTGAAAGTGAAGATAAAGTCCAGTTATCCAACTGTGCGGTTTATGTGGATTTTATAAAGGCTTAATCCAAAGCTCTTCTGATGTAAATCCTTTGGTGAATTCATTGACAAGGACTGACCCCATACATTGCTTATTTCACCATGTTTTAGTCTTATGTATTTGTTCATTAACATTGCAATGTTTTTGAGAAGAAAACATTTCAAAGTCCACTGAGTTTGAGTTTCTGCTGGTGAATTCCAATCAGAATGTCATTAATAAAAATTTATGTTTAAAAAAAGTTATTTCTGTATTTGCTGAATTTAGAAGCTGGTTTAAACATTGAAATGTAAGTCCATTAGGGCCTGCCAATCTCTATTCTAGCCACTTGTTATTATGAGATTTAAGGATCCATCATAACTATTCAATTTGAATTAAGAAACTATTTTTCTTCCCCCACATATTTCAATTTTCTGTGTAAATTCAACCATGTTAACTCTGAATATTTGTGTAAACCTGAAGTCTTTGATCCAGTTTTTCTCATGAAAGCCACACACTTCAAATACGCCATCCCAAATCTGCTGAATACCCATGGGAAATGAGAAGTACTGCCTTCTACTCCATCAGTGTTCCTTTCCTCTCCTCTCATTTTTCTCACAAAACAATAAATGTTTACAGTGAAGAAGGAGGATTGGAAATTCAGAATCAACCCAGCAACACTCACAGTGCTTTCTGTGCTCTCAGTAGCTGTCTCACACACTTCCTTGGGAGTGAAGGGCAATCAATACACTCTAAAATGCAAACTGTGAGTTTTCCTTCATTAGGTGTGACTTCCTACCTGTGACTGCTATTTTGAAATCCATTGCCTTTTTAAATCCATCTGTTATGCCTTTGAGGTTAAAAAATGCATTTTTGAATGCGAGTCTCCACACTACACAGTCCAATACAGCAGCCTTTGGAAATAAGAGTGGAATGAAAAGATATTTTCTCATTACTAGAGAACTAAATCAAATACTCCTTTTCAAGAATAACACCAAAATACATAATTAGGTCTAGCAAGTTTTCCAAGTCAGATTTTGAATTCTTGTTTAATAATGAAAATACAATAAAGTGGGTGCTTTAGTCTCACTCTAAATAACTTGTTATACTTTGGATATTCACTATTTCCTTGTTTTTAATTGATTCTCCATAGACTTCTATTCAAGAACCTGGAAACATAATCAGAAGTCAGTAACCATAAGCAGGGAAATTAAGAGAAAAGGAAAATATGAATATTTTAGTCAGGTGACTAACCTGGTCGCTGATGTTATTTGAAGAGACAAGTTTTTGATATATTGAGAAATAGAAGACAACACTGATGAAATACAGATAATTTGGAGGGAAAAAAAGTGTTGCTGCATAAGATTAAAAAAAGGGGTGTAAGAACAATGCTTCACAAGAAAAATTGTCTTTGCATTTTTTAAAAATAAAATATAGTTTTGGTTATATCTTCAACTATTTGAGATATTATTGGCTTTACTAAATTCCAATATGCCTTTTTTTAAATGGAAATAAACTCACAAGAACTTTTAATAAATTTAATTAAATTTTAATTTCAAAGTCACCTTTAACATAATCTTTTCAAGTATTTATAACATACATCAGTCTTCTTATAAAAGAAAAATATTATCTCCACCTTTGCACTTATGTGTATACATAGACATAATAAATCCCACATATTTTGAGAAATTGAAAAAGTTCCCATTTTAAAGTAGAACATTATACTATTTCCTAATATAAAACTTCTGGAGCATTCATACTGACTCAATTGAATCTCTCATAAAACAATATACATTCATCTCTTCACTCAGTTTCAACTACTGAGTATTCAACACTTCGGTAATTGCTTCCAAATGAATTCCCCAAAACACAACATACTTTCTGAAAGTCTCAGGCTGAGTCAAAATAACTTTATCCATTGAGATGAATAAGTCAAGAGAAGTATTTAAGAATCACTGCTAAATACTTGCTTGGATAAACATAGAATGTTTTCTTCCCATTCTTCTGTTTGGTCTTGATATGTAATTAGCTAGGATATTTTACAAGCACATAGGCATTATAAACAAGCATGACTTAAGCATTAAAAATCGTCTAGTAGAATCTAAAATAAATACATGTTTCTTCTTCTCTATTGTCCCAAGGTGTACCTTCCTTCATCTTGCCTGCCTGCTTCTATCAACTTTAAGATTTTTTTTTTAACAGGGGGAACCCTTAGGGATTGATGACCTAAAGTATGAAATTGACCTGTTTTTTGAAATGGAAGTTTTTACTAAAACTTTTTTAGTGAAAAACACAGTGATATGGAGAATGTACCTTACAACATCCATGTACCCAAGACAGGCAAAGTGAAATAGCTCTTACAATTTTAAAATTGTTTATGCTTACAAAGAAAGCCAGTTAACAGCTTCTGCTTTCATGAACAAATAGCAATTTTGTGTCCAGTAACCTAATGTTATATGCACTATATAAATGGGGAAATAGGTGTAAACTTCGGCTCTTTCTCAGTAAGGTTGGAAAATGACAGAGAACACTTTCATCAACTGCTAATATATTAATTGTCTTCACACAGCAATGTGAATGAAGCAGTAGATGTGACCAGTTGGAGGACTGCCTCCAAAAGTCCACCTGTAAAAGTTACTGTGGAAGCATCCTGGAGACAGTCAGAATTCATTGTCTCACCATTGCTCAATTATTTACTTTTTCATGGGATAGTTTTAATTCAAGATCTCAGAGAGCCTCCATCATTAACTTTTCTTCCACAACATTTCTTTTCAGGTGGTTGGGGAGGAAGGAAGGAGGGAGGAAGGGAGAGGGAAAGCTCAAATTTCTTAAGGGATAGCCCGTTTCTCCTTTTAACTTCCTCCAAATAGTTCTGTTCAGTTGATTTTTTTGGTGTGTGTGTGATAAAAACACTTTACAAATTACTGTTCAGCCAACCTTTGGTTGGCTGGACAAAAAAACCTGTCCCTTGCCTTTCCATCAAAAATTCAATTATAGTTATAAAGGTCAAATCTAATCTTGTTCAGTCAGTCACATCAGACCTGTCTTAAGTTAAAGCATTTGCAAACAACACATAAAAATTGAGAGTGCAGCCTAGACATGCCAACTATTGCACTCAAAATTTTTGGTGCAGAAAATGAAAATCTGATTGCTGAATTGTTAAGCTCCGAATTTCTAGGTATTAGGATGACATAATATTTTACCTATTTGATCAGAACCTGTGTTAATCTTGAGAGATGAACCTTTTTATCTAGGCTGAGAACATGTTTTTGACTTCTATTTAGGCAGACATGTCTGAAAAGTGTAATAGCCTTTAATAGACTGCCTTTTTCCTTTACTTTCCCCGCCTCACTCCTGCCACCTTGTCCCAATGCCCCATTAGATTTACTTGAAGTCCTTCCTATTCAGTAAGGATTCTGTTTCAAAAATCAGAAAGTATGTAAATAGGTAATGTCTTGAACAAAAAACCATTTATTCCTAAGTATTATATTATAAGCAGTGAATGGCATTTCTCTTTACACAATATGAAGCACTGTGGAAGGAGAATAAAATGATGAAGCTAAGGCAGTGGTTGAAAATAAGGGAAAACCATCTATGTGATAGCATTTCAACAATTTTGATAGAATAATGTTTTCAGTGGATGATTATTTACCTAAGTCATTTATTCATTAGCTTCTCCATTTCCTCTATTCCCTTGTTTTCTTGGAGAAAAGAACATTACATCCTTCTTGGCTTTCTTATATTCTCTGGTGCTTTGTTTCCTTGGAAACAATATCCATTAACATTCTTCTTTTCCTCCTTTGTTGCCATTTTCTGGATACACTGAGTATCCCAAACATTTCTGCAGTGTAATGTACCAGAGAACTAAGAAAAGGCTAGAAAATAGACAATCAGAACCTTTTTTAATGACACAAGGCTTATTTAGAAAGGAAACACAACAGAAAATACTCCAACATTTAATGTTTTTGAGTAAGGTACGCAGTCAGAGAAGTATATATATGGGCAGAGGGTGGACAATTCCAGTGTAAATACCTGTATTTATTAGGTCATTAGATTGCAGATGACATTGCTGTTCCACACTGACACAGATGAAATAGCTTTTCAGTTACTCTTGGCAAAAAAAATCAAAAATTGCGTCCTACAATATGTAATATGCGTGTAATTGAAGTTACATCTGTGTGGACTATTTGAAAATAAGTTCTGCTGGCTAAGAATAAGAATCTTGAAGATTTTTTTAACAATTAGTCAATGTCTTTTGGAGGCATTTTACTCCCTTCCTTTCATCAGGCTGATGTATGGGTTGGATTTTAGTGCCCGAATTGAGATTTTTAACTTTGACCTGCTTAAGTATGAGCTGGTAATACACTTAAAATCAGAGGCAATAAAACATCACTTGCAGAATATGATTCATTTTAATGTAAAATACAAAACTAACATGAATCAAGTTGGGCCTTCTGGATGCTTTCAATGTTTTCTATTGACTACAAAGGGAACCAGGATAAATTTGATCATATGATTTTAGATATTTAAAGGTAAGTGAGATGGAACATAATTATACCCTCTAAAGTACACTTATGCCTAATTTTATTGTATTTATATGTTCAACTTACATATCACACAGCCTGTTCCATTTTTTGTCAGTAAACTGAATGTGATGGAAATTGTTACTTCACACCAGGAGTCTGCATGTGGCACTGACACACACACGGTGCAGTTTTTTCCAAGGTATTCCAGAAAAAACACCTGCTGAAAGCCTAAAATTACATCTGGGAACAATTAAGGATCACAAGTAGTACTGAGAAGCCTAAACAAAAACTAGAGTTATGAAATTCTCGGTTTAGCTGCTGTCAAAAGCAGAGATACCTGTATTTAGTTGTCTAGATTTTTGATTTTGTCTTTGCATGTGCTCATTATTTCTGTCCTGTCAGGATCTAATTTGGATTCCCCATTGAGGTGGAGACACTCAATAAAATGGATACTTTTGAACACAAGCCCTTTGTTGCTATGGGTGCTACATATCTTATATTTCCATTGTTAATCGTATTTAAGATTGTGGGAAAATGCTGTGGTATCAATGGGACTTCTTGTATAAAAGCACTCACTCAGAAGGTGAGAAAACAGGTTCAGCATGAAAGGGTTCCAGTCCAAATCTTTTCTCCTACCAGCTTATCAGTTCAGCAGAGCTATTTATTATTTTTCTTCTGAATGCAGCTATGCCACTGCATGGACAATTGTCTGGGTCCAGAAAAAGGGAGAATGATTAAATGGTTATTTGCAGGCGTAATTCTATATTTCATTTACTGATTTCTTTAATGTGGAAAGAATAAGTATTGCTTCATTTCCTTCATATAAGGTGCCACATGGTAGGAAATGCATTTAACCTGTTCCTTTGGATAATGGGGCTGGTCAGATGGTCATCACCAATCTGCACAAAGGACACTAATGCATGTTTCAGTGTCATTCAAGCTGATGAGACATACACTTTCTCTACCTGTGCATTTCTATTCATCTCTGATTCAGTGAGTTAATCTGTTTATGGGGTTTTTTTTCCCACTCTACACATAATTGACACCAATTGTGTTTTCCTAGAAGGCCTCTCCATAGTTTAGGAAGGGTTTTGTTCAGCCCTTTCGGTGCATCTAATCTCCAAGAAGATTTGGTAGCAACTTCATAGTCTGAAGCAGCATTTATGCTCCTAGTCCTTTGTGAAATAACCACAGAGAAGTAGAATAAAAACACGTTGTGTTTAGGGCATCAGTAGTACTGCAGAACATCACTGAGAGGAAGGGTCTAATGAAAAAGTATGGAGGACATTTATTTGTAGCACAAGTATAAGAACAACCTGAAAAATAGTGAGATAAGTGAGAGAAAATGATACATGTAAAGAGAAAGAGATTATTAAGAAACAATATTCTTAATTTAAGAATTCAAAAGCTTATATAGGCATCATAATTCCACCTTGCTCCCAGATGCCTTGTTTTTTCGGACAGTGGTTATGCTCTGTGCTTGCAAAGTAATAAACACAGCAGAGGCCTTTACTTGATAAAAAAAGAAAAATGTAAGTTATTTATGGTCCTTTTATAATAGAAATAACAGAACTTTACAGTGTTTTGACTCCAAATACTTTACTACAAAGTAAAAAAAAACCCAAAGATTCCACTGTTTAGAAGGCAAGGGTTGGAAATGGAAAATTAAGATGGAAGCATGTATTATACCATCCATTTCTCTTTTATGTCAGTACAATATTATAACTTCTAGGACTTTTTAGAATTCCAAATAATTAGATTTCACCATATACCTAGGCTGACTATTCTGAAGAGAAATTAAGTTGAATGTTGGTGGTCATATTTCTGGATTTTTGTTGTTTTTCTGTTTGTTCTGCCCCACCTTTCCCTGTTTATTATGGTAGATATCTTCTGAGAGAAACACTGGATTTCTATCTGAAGTTTGCTGGTAAGAGAATTTTTCTTATTATCCTTAGTGTTTGTAGTGGGCATAGTTTGCATAGGTGCCTTTTTTGCTGCCATAATTACAGCTCCAATTTAACTTTTTCTGACTGTATGCACTTTATTTCTTTGCATAATTTTGCAGCATGCCCATCTGTGTTCAGGATCTGCAGTCATTGCCATATGTAGGACACTTATTTTTGAGATGCCAAGTGCCACAACTCCCACAATTACAACAGAATTCAGAACTGTGCCCTGCCCAAATAAAATCCCAACATACTGTAGGAGGAGATAAGGTCCCCATTGCACACAAGTGGTAGGGGAAGGTAGTGTTGATTGCTCCTCTCTTGGGAAAAGACAAGCATATTCATGGGATTCTCTTCCCTCAAGGACCTGAGTGTACTCTGTGGTAGTGTGCAAGGATGGGGAGACCCATTGAGGATTTCTCATTGAGGAAGAATATGATGTAAGTTATATCTTGTAGGAAGTAATACAGCAGGAAAGATCTGAGCTGACAAACAGTGATCCAGGTGATTGCAGCAAAGACGTAAGCCAAGCTGATGTTGGTGTTTGACACTCCCCTGTCCTGGGCACCCATCTTGACTTATGGTGCCCAGGTTTTATAAATATTAGAAGGAGTAGAGCAGAAGAATAACTACCTATTAAGGGACAGGGGGCAGTAGTTAATGAGAATGTACAAATCTGTATGTTGAGTATAAAGGAGGTTTAAATATACAATATAATCTGTGTTGCTAAGGAGCTGTTTCAGTAAAGAGAATTAGATACAAAATTATGTCTAGAAGATGTATAAATGTATTAAATTCTGTGGGACCTCAAAATGATGTAAATTGTATGGAATTAGGCATGGAGATTGTATTGGATCTGGCTGATATGGAATCAGTTTTCCAATAGCAGCCCTTGTGGTGTTATGCTTTGCATTTGTAGCTAAAATGGTGCTGATGAGACACCAGTTTTGGCTGCTGCTGAGCACTGTTTCCACATATCAAGGCTGTCTCTCCAAATCCCACACTCCCCAAAGGCCAGTAAGCTGGGAGTGGGCAAGAGGTCGGGAGAGGACAAAGCCAGGACAGCTGACCCAAGCTGATCAAAGTGAAATTCCATACCAAATTATGTCATGCCCAGCAATTAAAGCTAAAGGAGAGGACCACTCATCATCAAAGGAAGGGGAACTCATTATGAAGGCATTTCTCTTCTGGTTTTTCCATTCTAAGAAAAAACAATTTTTTGTGCTTTTTCTTCAGTTCAAAGCTTTCCTCTTACTACTGTCATTATCCCATATGGATCCAATCATTGTATACAAGATATTAGACATTCAAAGACTTCTGTTAGTACACAGAAATTCTCTTCTGCTGAAATCACATACAGGTTCTTAACCCCTTTGGGAAAGATTGATTCTCTCATAAATTCAGGAGTTCATGTATTACATGTAGGATGATGGGGACAGGGTGGAATGTCTTTTCCCCCTTGAATGAAATTTAAAATAATAACAGTTATAGTTTAATGAACAAACAAGGAACAGTTTGACAACCATGTAAATAACAGAGAACAATTCTCATAGAAGTCAAGAGAGAAACTTCATATTGCCTATATTATTATAGAATTGCATCATATACAAAGTATTTAAATGGCAAGGGAAAACCAGAAAAAAAAAAAAAAAAGATAATATCTGACAGAAAGAAGCCAAGAATGATGAGGTAATCAACAAAGATGGGTTCCTTTGCTCTTGAGAAAAAAAGGTAAGCAATGAGAACAATCATCAGCTTCTGACTCATCATAGAGAAGAGAGCACATTTTGGTTTTTACTGTAGAGATAAAAAAACATGGCTATATCTGGTGTGTGATATTGGAATTTTCCAGTATCATGAAGCCAAATATCTGTGAACAGGGGCACTGTGACTATCCAGGGAAATACTGAGAACATTTTCTAGATGGAGTTAGTCACTGGAAGGAGTCACACAGGAATAATGTGGAAGGTGACCTGCTGCAACGACTGGGAAGAAACTGCTGCAGAGAAAATTTGAGGTTAACTCTAAACTGTTGCACTGCCTTTGCATAATCTCTTATGAATTTTTGGAGAACAAAATCCTGTTAAGAAGCATTGCCAAGTCTGTCTCACACATGGCCTGCTTTGACAGGTTTCTGTTCTTCAAGGTCTGACCTTCCTTAAGGTTTCAATTTCTAAAAACAGCAGGAACAAAACAAGAACAGAAACTTTCTGGTAGCAAAAGGAACAGCTGAGAACTAACACATGCATTCAGTTGCTGTAGGAGATTGCTCATGTGCCACAAGTGCTCTGTGAATGTGAATTTCATAGGTATGACTGTACAAGTGAATTTTTGTGGAGGAAATATTCAAATTTGGAGCTCTAGTTTACATTTTATTACTTCATTCATTTTCCATGTCTCAAGAATTCTTACTAAATACAAAAATGGAAATCCTGATTGATTATAAATAATTTTGGCCACATTCCCTGCCCTTATGACATATTTAAAGTTGTTTATTATTATTATTATTATTAATAATAATAACAACAACGACAACAATAATATTTAACCTCTAAAGGATTCTTCTAGTCTAACATGAGATGGAAAACCTTACTTGCTTTATAAATGAGTGGTCGACAAGTGGAAGTCTTCTATTACTATTTTGGTACACAAAATATTTATTAGTTAGTTTTTCACATCAGTCCCTTTACCTCTTAAAATCTGTGTTACTGCATGCTTATAAAAAAGAAAAAAAATATTTAGGAGGTATTCTGAGAAAAATATTTTAACATCCCTTTCATAGTACATAAAGTAGAAAAACCAGTACTGGAGAAACTCAGTAGATCAAAAGTTGATGAGTGCACAGATTTAAAATTTACTAGAATTAAGCAATAATCACATTCTAAACAAGTTTTAGTGTACCTTTTGGTCTCCCACATGGCACAAAATAAAGTTCAGGAAATTATCTAGAGTCCCACATTAAAATTTTCAGATTAGCATATCCAGCCATTATACCCTGCTTTAAGGCTGCCAAAGCAATTCTTTGGCATTTGAGCAATAACTGTTCTATGTTTAAAAGGCAGAATTATTAAATTACCTTTAGTAATTGAAAAGGAAGAATACATGAGTTATCGGAAGTCTAAGCTAAAGTAAAATCATATGATCACATGCAGTAAAATAAACTTACTTGATAAATACCATATGTGTGAGTTCTGTTGACCTTAACTTTTGTTGAGTTAGCATTAAAAGTACAGGACCACAATGCTCTATCTGTTTATAGCTGCACAGATTCACAGCTGTCTACTCTATTTAAGACTGCAAAAATCTTTATCAATATGTTAAATTTTACAACACAGTATCTTTTGTCCTATTATCCTATAAATATTTTTCTATCAATGTTTCAAATTAAATTATTTTTTGAATCCTATGTCAGTCAATCAAATAATTTCAGTGTTCCTACATAGCAAGTAATTTGTCTAATGTATGATACATTGCTGACAGAGCTGACAGAGTACTTCCAAATATTAGCGGCATAAAAATGATAAAGTATACATGCTAACGTCTGCTGAAAAAATAAATTAAGGCAAAATAAAAGACTCCTATGCTCCACTATGTTGTTTTTATAAATAATAATAACAACAACGTCTGATTCAGTGCAAAGCTCCAAATGCTCTATATTTTAAAATAGCTTTGCAAGTTAGTTCACACATGCTGAAAACAACATCTCTCACCCAGAACTGAAAAAGTCCTTATCTATCTTTGATAGTATTATTGTCTATCATTGAGAGAGGTGACTGTAATTACAGGCACCTCTGCATTCTACTTAGCCATTTATATCTTAAAAATAGCTAGAATTTATGTTGCAAAACATTATTGTTCTGATGGCTATTTGTCACTTTCTAATGTCCTTCCTTTATGAATTTATTATCAATATATGTTAATTTTTGTGCCGATATTTGGCCTTGGTGTAAAGACCTAACTACCTTTTGGTTTGTGCCTCTGACATACATAATTAACAAGAATTACTTTCTTTTTCAATTTTTATTTTGTGGAAATAATGAAGCCAATTAATTTATTCACATAAGATAGACTATCAACTCCTCAGAACTTCTTATACTCTGAAATCACACAGGGAAGGTGTGGTCCTTGTGAGATCAGTTAATGAAGCTTAGTTGATCTCCTCTCACTTGATTCCAATTGAGAAGTTCCCACATAAAGCAAAATAAATTAGCTGCTTCTGGTAAGTTTTCTATTTTTGTTCTTGAGAACTTGTGCTTTTAAGATATTTTGCCCTCAGTGTGCAATATTCCAATTATTCCGATATACCTGGTGTGAGGCCTTCAACTTAATGATGTTAGAGAATTACACCAATATATTCTATTCTGTATGCCAAGGCTATTAATAAAAAAAAAAAATCCACTCTATATGCTAGTACATCACTAGTTAGCCACCCAGCTTCTGATATATCCATTCTCAGTACTTTCTGTATGAAATTTTTCTCTTTAGTAAGCTCTCATTTTCTTTCTCATCTGCCTCCCTTAGGTAACAGCACTTCTCTGAAAGCAGTAGAATAAATGCTTTTCTGCAATATAAAAAAAATAATTACATGGTTTGGGTTTTTTTCTAAAAACTCAGGCATGAGAGAAGATATTAAATTTGCTTGATTTTTTTGGTAAGCTAACATGGGTTGAAATCTCTTTTATTGTTCACACAACTTTTAAAATTATTCTTTACTTAAACAATGTATTCTAAAACTTTATATCTTGCTGAAACCGCCTAAAATAATTGGCCTGCAGAAGCTTAAATTAACTTATACATATAGATGCAATTTGAATTCACCAGTTAAGAGGACCCTCCATATTTTTCATATTTACTGAAGGAGTTTTGCTGCTGGAAAAGGGATTTCCTTTGTCTTTCCTTTCAGAGGTCCAGGGTTGAGGATTCTCCTCCGTCCACATTCTTTGGATTTTTGATCTATATGGAATAGGATATTTCCCAAGTCTCATTCTCCTGAATCATCTTGTCTTTTCCTCATTGGTTAGCATCCTTGTATTTATTAATAAAAAATAAGAGTATGAACTTAATTTCTTATCCAGGAACTGCTGATTGGTTCTTTTTAAAGTTTCAGAGTTGTTTTTTTCCTCTTGATATCTCTTTTTTGCGGTTGCTTGAACAGAAAAAGTGAACCTTTTCTAATTTCCAATCTAAAACCTGTTTTCTACCAAAGATAGTGGCAAGCTTTCAGGTTGCAGTTAGAAATCAGGATGATGAAGGACTATCAGATTTATGGAAAACAGATAACTTTTTTCCTCTTTAGCTACTTGTATATTTACTTTGACTAAATTGCAAAACTTACACCAGAGAATTCATTTGAAAATGTGCCACAGTTTAAACATAAAAATCAAATAAATAATGAAACTTTTTTACTCATTTCTCTAATGTCTCATTAGACCTTCCATTAACGCTGATATAATCTCAGTGAAGGATATTGCTTTTTTAAATAAGAGTCTTGCTTGACTGATGATTTGCTCATTCAAAAAGCAAATTCGTTTTATTGCTCCTCTCTTTCAACGTATGCATACTTTTCCAGAGTTTCTGAGGACAGTTATCACCTTTGCTTCTCCTTCAGTAGGTCTCCATAAAGCATCACTTTTCAAATAGCATCAGTGCCAACCTGGAAAATAAATCTCCTGACATAGATAAAATATAATAAAGCAACAGTTTGAATGAATTGTTTCCATGAAAATAAAAAGTAAATAATAACAAAATATGCCTATGTAGCTCATGTTTTTGACACAGGACTAGGTGGCAAAATCTGCAATTAATAATAAATAGTGTGTTGTTCTGTCATAATACTTTCCATTTCAGAGTTTTTGAATTTAGTATAATGAATAGTTAAAGCTCATATATTTTCTGTGAGGTTTTCTGTCCTAACTGGAAGAAACGAAAGCATTAATAAAGGCTCTTATCAAAGACTAAGGCATATAATTGCTGTCATAATTTTCATGCTTCACTTTGGCATTGGCAATATAAGGATATCTGCATCAATATA
The DNA here is from genome assembly GCA_013399915.1 of Illadopsis cleaveri. Classification (NCBI taxonomy): domain Eukaryota; kingdom Metazoa; phylum Chordata; class Aves; order Passeriformes; family Timaliidae; genus Illadopsis; species Illadopsis cleaveri. The sequence continues at coordinate 316,318 of VXBB01003372.1, read as the reverse complement.
CATAAAGTTGCATCATATCAAGCCCGAGACCTAAATAATATACTTGGACAGTTGCAAGAAATACTGCCAAAGTTTGACAATATCTTTTCTGCCAGGAGGTCTGTAGGCTTTTGAAACAGAGAAAATCCAGCACATAAGTTATATGGCAGAAGGAAGAAATAGGAAAAAAATACTCTTTAGATATCTGAAGTTTAATTAAACAAGGAAATAACTGGCTTTATCATGAGATTTTTTTCTCTGCGCTTCCATCTCAAATTTGTGACTGGGAGAGCAGGATCAACTCCTTAAAATAAAGAGTACGCTACCACATCTAACTGTTCACTGCTAGAAGGGTGTGAGATACTTCATGATGTTAAACCATTGTTGTTGAACACATATTTGTCTCAAGTTTGATCATTCCAGAAGGACTTGGTCAACAACTTTGATAAGAAATTTTTAATGTCAGCTACAAATCCATGGTCTGGATTTAAACCAATGTGTTTTCATCTGTTCATGGATAATCTAGGTAGAAGTATAATCAATATAGAAGGACTTAAGGAAATCCATCTAAGGTCATTCAAGTCAATACATACCATTTACTAGAGATATAATTTAGTTAAACTTTAAAGGCTTATAATGACTGTTTTTAGCAAAATTTTATCTTGAGTTGACTAGTAGAAAATACTAGTAGAAAAAACTTTTTTCTAATACTGTTGTTTAAAATTGCACTGAATTTACTAACATATTTTCATGTTCATTAATGAAGGATTTTTTGTAAATGAGGTTTTGTATCGTTTCTACTGGTTTTGAGTTATGCATAGCATATTTCTTTTAACTTTAAACTCTCCTGCCCCAGAAGGAAAATCGGCACACATATTCCAAAACTGGCTTAATCTTTTCAGTGGGGAGAAAAATAGATGAGAAATAAGGAAGGATACAATTAGTATAATATGAGGATGGAGTTCTTGGCTGGCCTTAGAGCAAGGAAATCACGTTTTCAAGTAGTATTTTTCTTGCATTCATTTCTTTTTATAAACAGAAAAACTTAACAAGATTATATTTGAAAATAAGTTCTGAAGTAGAAGGAAAAAAAGAGGTACTGCATTTCCTTATTTTTTCATGAACTAAAAAAAAAAAGATTTAAAAATTGTTAAAAACTATCAGTTAAAACAAAAAACTTTTTTTGAACATCTAAGATAACTGGCAGTTCACAAATTTGGTTTTCAACAGCTTATCTCCCAGTGTTTCTGCAGACTTTCCCATATGCTCAAATTTCATACCCGACTTTCCCCTACTGTTTAAGTATAATACTAGTTCAGCATGTCATCCTTCTTGTTCTTTTTCCACAAGCTCCCTAGGGACTTATGTATTTAAATCTGAAATTCATAGAAGAGTCCATTTGGAACATCTAGCCTGGCCACACGTTTATTGGAAGCAAGTACATCAAACTGTGAATCTGTAAGATTTTTTATAGCTTCTAGAAAAAGATCTAATTATTAGATCTAGAAAAAGATCTAATCTCGTCCTCAAGTCTTTCAGTAAAATGAATTCCTGTATCAATTAATCTATTAACCATGCTGAAATCTTACTTCATGGTCCTCCTGAGATAGCATTTCTCAGATAATAATCATAAGAAATAGTAAGCAGTGGTAATAGCAAGCAGCCACTTTCTGCAAAGTGGTTTAAAAGACTAGCTTACACCTTTCAAGTGTTTTTGACCCAATGTGAACTTCAGAGAAAAAATAACATCAGTATGGTGAAAGTTCTTTATGCCCAGTAATAATTTTTATTGATTTTTCTTCTACCTTCCAAAGGTTTTGCAGAAATTGCCTTAGGGGAAAAAAAAAAGATGTTATCTGTATTACACCATTTTCATAGTGTTTAAATCCTTTTTTCCACCCCAAATTCATATTGAGTGTAAGACATTTCCCCTAACTTCATTTTCCTAGGTGAGTTTCAACCATTCCTTTTCCTGAAGACCAGAGCTTCTAAGATCCACAACTTCAATAAGCACAATCAGTAAACATCAAGTGCTGTGCATGTTACATCAGGTTTTTACAGCAGATATTTACATCTTAAAACTACTTTTCAGCCCATTTCTAGTAATTAATGCATCATTAAGTTTATAAAATTAATTGTCCTGGTTATTTTTTCTTTCTCTGATGTAAATTTTTTCCATGGTTCACAAGTATAGAATGCTTCTACAAGACAAGCATATTGAGCTGGTGTATGGCTCGGGGCAATTCATCTACATTTTTTTGATACTATAAATCCATATTTACATCAATTGAAGAAAGGTCAGCAGAGCTGCTTATGAAGTTTGACTTGCTGCAGTCAGTATTCATTCAAGACACAGCTAGAATTGTTATCTGCCCTCTGCATAACTCACTTCATCAACTTGGCTGGCAGCTAATATTTTCAATGATAAAAATTTTTAAGAGTGAGGGGTTTTTACCACGAAACATTTTTTTTCTATTTTAAATAAATCTTTTTCCTTCTGTTTATGTATTGCATTATTTACTAGGGGTTTTTATTATTATTATTTTCCTATCATGCACCTAGTTTTCTTACTTTCCTCAGAGAACAACTGTCTTTTTAATAATCCTGACATCTGCAGAAGGAAATTCTTATCACAATGATCATCTGCCAAAAATGAAGCACATCCTGTAAGAATTAGCCCAGCAGTGTGCCTTTAGAAGCGATGTGTAGTAAACGTTCCTAATGGTGCAATAGTTCCTGGCTTACTTCTGACAGAATTTCCTATACATTATTTCTAGAGGAGATAAAAACTAGAGAATAAGGTTTTCTTGTGTAGATTTTTCCTTGAATGACATTAAGTTCTTTATTTTCCCATTAACAGATATGTCTCAGACATCATAAGGGACGACATTTTATGAGTAAAAAGAAGGCAGTTGGGACATCAGATTTACTCAAAAACACTAATTTCTAGCAATAACTCATAACTAGCCGGCGTTCTTGACCAGAGCTAAAGACGACTTAGAACTCTGCCTGCTGTTTTAAGGAGATGTCTATATGTGAATAGCTTTGAATTAAACTAATTTTTTCTCAATAGAAGCATTGCTGACTTGAGCTCATGAAAATACTTTTCTCCATAATGTCAGAGAGGTGGGTTTTCAACCTGCAGGAAGTCAAATAATAGAAAAGGGCTGCATCTCTTCATGTGTTGTGGTACCTATGGATGCAAGTAGAAATTGAGGGGTTTTTAATCTGCTATAAATGGCTTGTGTTGTTGTATTAGGATAATTAAAGGACATCAATTGCTTTGAAAAAATGGTCTAATAAACTAAATATGCAACTTCTAATTAGGTAGAGTTTATCTCAAAAAAACATAAATTTCTTCAACAATAACAAATATTTAGTTTAAAAACAATAAAAAACTGCATTACACTAAAATGGAGAAATACCATGTGTCTTATGCTTTAAAAAATAATTTAAATTAATTTGTTACTGGATGAGCTCATTTTTTATTTCCACCCCTTCTGAAAGTGTTTGGAACCCTGAAGTACTCATAAAATGAAATTTTTTTGTTTTGCTAAAAACTGAAAAAAAAGTATAATTTATATATTTTGTGATATGGAAGTATGTTTTGTTTGAACATTTGGCCTTATTTTTTGCATTATTTATTTTCTGGAAAAATCTTGTAAACTGAGGCTTTTTAATATAGGGACAGGACACAGAAACAACTCAAATTTCCTTTAATGTAGTTTCACATATTGCCGCTAGTGTACAGATTTGACTCAGTCTGACTCAAATGGCTTCTCACATTTTCTAAATATCATAGATTAAAACTTAATTTGATATAACAAGATCCATAGAAAAGAATAATCTTTTCAATGGCCCTTTAAATTTTGAATTGTATTTCAAAGTAAAATTTCAAGGTAGTAAAGAGTGAAAATATATACTTATAGGCCCCAACTTACTATCTAATTGAACAGGACAGAATTTAAAAAAATATATATTTTTCTATTTTCATAGCATTAAATCATTTTAAATCAAGAACAATACCATATTTAAAAGGATTCATTTTTCAATATAAAAAGTACACTAAGCATTTTTGCTGTCTATCTAGAAAGGATTTTTGTGGGTTGAAACATACCAAAACATGCTTTGAATTACCTTATATTTCTTTAAAAATACTTGTGATAGCCCCACTAGGATTTCACTTTCAGTTTTACAGCTGCTCTGAATCTTAACACTGAGACCTATTACAGGAGAACTGAATATCTAAAAAGGGAATTTTATGCATAGCAATGTCACGGGCAAGATTTCACAACTGAGCTCAACACAGTAATGACTTTTCGGAAAAAGGAAAACTGCAAAAAATCCCAATGCAGTTTAAGGTTTCCAGCCTTTTTAACAATACTTGCTTCTGTTGATAGACTTTCTGATCATCAGATGATAAAAGCAAATAAATGAGAAGCCTTTCTTATGCAATTTCTCTACTTGAGAGTAAATGGATTTCAGATGGAACTCTAGTCTTTTTGCATAATTAGTGCTCCACAGCCTCTCTCTTTCTAGCAGCCACTCAATGTTAAAGTATTTTCATATTAAGTTGAAGAACATGCCTGAAAGCCAGATGATAGCTCCTGCTAAACAAACTTGAGAAGGCAGTAATAATCACAAAGAAAAAACAGGAATGATATCCCATTAGGTTTTAATGAATACTAGGAGTCCAACAGAAGTAAATAAATTCAGTAATTTTTATCCATGAGACAGTATGAGGATTAAACTGTGTGCCTTCTAATTACTGGATGGAACTCCTGTCCCACAGAACAGCTATTTAAATAGCCATTTCAGTCAATAAGGAACATCTGCATGACCAGATACAGCAGACTTATAAAGGAATTATTATTTTCTAGTTCCAGGTTCCTCTTCTTGGCAAAAAAATCATACAAAAATTGAGTATGAGGGAAGAATACAAATATATTAATATTTTTTCATATATGGAGGCAGAACTCTATTTCAATAAATATCTTCAACAATTTTTTTTGGCATCTGAACTACTTCATCTGCAAATATGTCACTTCACTTTCCCCTGAATCATTTCTGCTTTCTGAGTTTTAATGTCCTCAAAAATCTTTTGTTTCCAAAAATTTTTTCACCTGTTGAGTTGTAGATAGAAATTTTGTAGATATAAACAGACATGCATTCACCAGTGAATTTTAAAATTAGAAACACAGTACTACTTCAGTACACTTTGAAAGTGAAAGAGAATAAGTGAAGCCTGGGTAGCACAACAATAGAGCAATGTCAGAAGCCTTGTATCTGCTAAAGAGGCCACTGGTAGGGTGTTCACACTGGTGTGTCCCTTGAGAAGGGGAATCCTCCCTCTTCCATGGCAGCAACACAAAGTGAATTAGTATGAAGATGATGGATGCATAGGCAAGTGTCACCAAATGTTTATCTCAGACAAAAGGGCAAACTATCTCAAAGAGTTGAGTTTATACAAAGACATTAGGGACCATCCAAAGCAGGGCCACGAGGATGGCAAAGGGCCTTGAGGGGAAGCTGTGTGAGGAGCGGCTGAGGTCCCTTGGTCTGTTCAGCCTGGAGGAGACTGAAGGGAGACATTGCAGTGTGCAACTTCGTTGTCAGGGGAGGAAAAGGGTACAGGTCTCTTGTGACAAGTGACAGGACTTGAGGAAATACATAGAGCTAAGTCATGGGAGATTGTGGAATCCCTTGAACATCTCAGGTGAATTCCCAGAGTCCTGCCCTGGAAAGATCTACCACAGAGTTTTCCCTGCCTAGGCTGAAAGAAAGATGTCCGCCATGGTGCTCTGCAGCATTATTGTCAATCTACCTTAGATTGCTTTCCCCATTGGCCAGCTGGTCCAGCCCACCTCAATTGTTCATCCCTCATCCTCTCTATAGGTCACTGCCCTTTGCCCTGCACTTTGTACTGCCCCTGTGCTCTCAGACCATTGGTTCCTGACCCCTATTTAGGCCAGTGCACAGCATATGGCCAAGCCTTTTTTCTGTTATTCTCCTTCAGCATGTTGGAATAAACCTTTGCTGGAACTTGTCATACAAAGGCCCTTCTTGCCTCTCTTTGCTGAGCCTGGCTGTGACATGTGAGACGTGTGGACTTGACTGCTTTGCCTGAATCTTACCCAAGCAGCTTTTCCACAGGAGATGTTTATTGGTATATGGGTAGCAGCTCCACCATCTAAAATCACACTTCTATAGGAAATTTAGTTTGGGTATGAGAAAAAAGGTTTTTCACCCAGAGGGTGGCTAGGCCCTGGAACAGCTTCCCAGGGAAGAAGTCACGGCACCAGCCTGACAGAGTTCAAGAAGCATTTAGACAATGCTCCCAGGCACATTGGAGCGTCCTGTGCTGGGTCAGGAATTCAACTTGGTGATACTGATGGGTCTCTTCCAAATCAGCATGATTCTATGATTTATCATGTTTAAAGGTGAAATATCAGGATCAGTCATCCTCATTATTCAGTGAGAGGATGTGATCAAAAAGAATGCCTCTCAACTTAAGGATATCTACAGAAAAGTCAGTGGGAAAACATCTGGCATATCCATGCAACAGAAGATAACTTTTGTTACACCAGGCAAGTCCAAACCACCATCCTAGCTAGGATCAGTACCCAGCAATGGAAGTGTGCATGGACACATTACCAACTACTATTAATCTGACAGTCCTTTCAAACTGTGACTAACAGTCATAACTCCCTGATGTGATGTCAGGAAATCAGCATCCCAACGGGACAAATTATATTTGCTTCCTAGTGATCTGCTGAAGGAGCAGGTCCTGGATTCCTGAGTGCCTTTCTCACAGCATCTAAAGCAGAAAGCTGAAGAATCTGTTTTCAGTTGCCTGACCTTTGGAGGAAAGTGGTCAGAACAAGTCTGTGTTTAAATTTCCCAGACACGGGAGGAGTGACAAGATTGGCAAGGGTGTTAGAAGTCTCAGTTCTGCAAATGTGAGGAAGTTGTCTGGTTTGCATTATGGTGACCACTACATACAACTCCAATTTTTGTTTATTTTTTTCCTGTGGAAAAAATGTTGCTTTCTGCTGATAAATTGTAGAAAAATAAATGAAAGCTGAGTAGCAGGAGATGTGTGTGTGAGAAGGACTGACACCATGAGCATTTTCACAGTGGAGGCCTAATAAAAGGGAGATTTGGTGGACAGCTGATCTGAAATCATGCCAAATTCTGATGCCGGACTTTGAAGGTTACATTTTATATCCATTTATATATTCATTTATATATTAAATTCGCGACTTCTTTCTTAATCTGTGATGGGAACATCATTTGGTCCTACACATGGATGCTGCTGGTACATCCTCTAAGCATTTGGGACATTTATATTGAAGAGATATTTGCTTGAGGTTGTCACAGAAAAGCCCTAATATGAGTTGAGTGTTTGGGGCTGACCTCACAAGCATTGTCTAGAGCCTTTTTCTTCCCCTTTTCGCTAACAATGTCAGATGAAGCAAGGTCAAGGAGGTTGTCGAAAGGTTGCAGTACAGAGCACCTCTTACAGTGGCCATTATGTTACTTGCTGTGAACAAGTGGAAAAACATAAATATAACAAAGGCTGGTCTTGAAATAATTGGTATTAGGAGAGCTTGAGATCTTCTCTATATAGTGCAAATTTGTGTCTTAATGAAAAAAAAAAAGAAGTACCTTAGATGTACTCTACTGTAGATCTTCTCAGGCCTCAATCACACAACGTTTGCTAGATTTTTTTTTTTTTAATTTCTCCTTTTGAGCAGGCAATTTTTGTCTTGACCAAGGGTACTTAGAGACCGGTCTTGTTCTGCCTCACATTTTTTGTGATGGCCCTGATTTCATCCTTTTTCTGTTAGTTGCTCACATCCCAGTAAGCTGATGCCTACTGCAATTTCCAAGTCAAAAACATCAGCATTACAGCGAAATATTCACTCATTTCAAAATAATGTATTTGCTTCTGAAATTATTTTTTCTCTTTTCCTTTTATGTCTGTCTTTCTTTGATGTTGGTGGCCAAAACCTCTTTGTGTCTGTAATTAACATGAGTCATCTATAGTACTCTTCTCGCTTCCTTGGAAGCCACAGTTGGACAGACTTTAAGCAGATTTCATTTTCTAAGGACACCATTTAGCTTTTAATATTTTCTTTGAAATGCTGTAAAAGCCAAGTTTAGTCAAATAGCCTGATGGGCTGGAACAATATTTAATAGTGACCCCTTTCTATGTGTTGTCCTGTAATGGGAATCATTAAACTTTTGAGTGAAGTACTAAAGTTGTGACTAAACTACTACACAATTTCTCTATGGAAAGTCTCCAGGAGATTTCTTTCAAGCTCGATATTTTTCGATTCCCAAGTACACTGTATTAGGCATCTGAGCAGTAGAGATGTGTTAACTGATGGTCTGATGCCTCTCAATACAGGACAATTCATGAGGAACTCAACTTTTCAGCAATAAAGATTTATTACCCATTATTTACACTTCTTAATAAGAAGCTGATTCAGATCAGAAGGTTCAAGGACACTCTGAAAATCATCTGAAAATGTGATACTGTGAAAAAATTTGGGTGCATTTTTAGATAGCACAAATTCATTGAATGTGAAAATTAAGCATTGACATAACAACGTGCAACTTGGCAAATTAAACTGAACACTTGCAGAGAAATGTGTGGCTCATCTGTTTTCACATAATGAAATTCTATGTAGTGATTTACCTGCAAATGTCTTCACAAAAATGCAGCTCCAGTTATAAGCCCTACTTTTGGTTCTAGCTAAAATGCCATATTAGGTGGAGAACAGAAGGAAGTATTTTGTTTTGGATCATGTGTGCAGCTGCCTTCGTAGCAAGCAGACTTACATCTGCAAAAAGTAACCTCTGTATATGGTTTATAACAACTTCCTTTGGGCTGAAGCATCAGCCTGACCTCTCAAGGGCCAGGTCCTGGCATGTTTATTATCACTGAGTATTGTGTATCCTGTCCCCAACAGTGAGCTCAGGATGCTGATGACGAGGACAGAGAAGTAGCCATGTGTATTCAGACCAGGAACTAAAGAAGAGTCACTAAATCCTAGTTGATATCCTAGTTGATATTCTCAGGGCCAAGTCATCACTAACAGTTGTCTCTAAATTCCCTAGCGTTCACAATTGCTTAACAGCTACTGGAAATCACACCATGTAAATTTAACAGCCAAAAAAAAGCCTTTAGAAACCTGATGCTAAGTACTCACAAGATTTTTTAATCTGACAGTGAAAACTATTTTGATCCAGGATACATTCTGGTAAATCTGAATGTTTTCTTACATATAACTTACCTTTTCTTGTTGCTTAATGTACATTGAAAGGAAAAAAGTAGCTGGTTTATTTCCAGATATCAAATTATGCCTTTTCTACTTGCACTCTTAATAAAAAATGTTGTCTTTCATGGCTTTGGAGATAAGCCTTGTGTGTCTCAACTGTAGAAACTGAATTATCAATTGTTTAAATGAGCCTGCTGCTCGCATGTGTTGTTTGTTTTAGCTTTTTTTTCCAGGGGGAAAAAAGTGAAAAGTTTCATTTTTTCACTTGCAAGGAACAAGAGGGCTTTCAGTGCACTAAGCTGTGCAGCCTTCTTACCTTTTTTTTTTTTGTAATAAAAACTTCACACAATAGCAGGAAGAAAAAAAGTGAAAATTGATTTTAGAGTTGACTTCAGAATTTCTACTCAAGTATATAAATGTTCTGAAGGGGCCAGATGTAAGAGTAAATATTCTACCTTAGGACACATATTTTTGTAGTGTTGGTTAGTGCATATATGGCAGGAAACAAAGAGGAAGAAATTGGTTATCAGAAAGGAAAGAGCATTTTAATATTGCTTCTTGAAGTTTCAAATCCATAAGCGTTCCCTACAAACAGGTTATATTATCAGCTGCTCATCGGCTCAACATAGTGGTGAAAAAATTCCAGCTGCAGGAGCTATCCTGGTTTTCCTGTGACATATTTCTGTCAAGAGAGGTGATGGAAAGATCTCTCTAAAATTAGGGTTGCTGATGGCAGTGTTGGCTCTGGCCATTGCTAAACCCACATCTGTACTGTCCAAGCCCTGCAGAGCTGATGAACTTAAACCATGTAGAAACTGAAACTAAAGGCACCACTAATGGGCCTCCTCAGCACCAGCCATGACCAGCGTGAGCTGTACTCCATAGCAGAAGAGGTCATCTTCTACACTGATTTGCTAAATCAACAAAATATATGAAGACCATTCAGTTACATATTCTTTCCCACTTGCCTGTACTAATGGAAAAGTATTGTGACTAGTGAGCAATAAATTTTCACCATTGTTGATTTGATTTTTTGCTGTCCTCTAACTTTATAGTGGGGGTTGGCATCCTCATATTTTTCTGCACTTGAATAGAAGATCAAATAAAGTTTCAGGTTTATTTCCTAAAGGTCTACCTGTTTTTGAGATGTCAGGGAAACCTGATTGCTGTGAAATGAGGGTAAGGTGAGGCAGTTATCTGAATGGCAGGTCAGATCTGATTGTTGAAATTCAAAGCTCTAACAGGCAACTCCAGGTATAAATCACAGAAGAAACATGAGCCAGTAACCCAAAAAGACTATGAAACAACCAGCAAGTTTCAGAAAAAAAGAGTTTGTAGAGAGCTTTTGTCTGAATGACCTCTGATTCCCAGCTGTGTTGGGAATAGGCTAGGTGGGTTCTGCATGTGGAGTTGAAAGAGCCCTCACCTGACTGCAGGGTGAGAATACTTAAATAGGCACATAGAGACATAGTATCAGCCTTGGGGGAATGCATCTGTTCAAAGTATTGCATTTAAACTGTTTAAAACTTCCCTCAGAACACTGAATTCATCATTATGAAGCAGAATAAACCTTCTAAACTGCTTGTCTTCCACTGAATGTACAAACAAAATCGCTCACTTCTGTACCTTCATTAAATGCAGTTATTTTGGAAATCAACATCCTCCTGAGATATCAAATGTACAGACGCCACTTATGTGACAAAGTAGATAGGTGAAACATTTTCTCCACCACACAGTTTCATATACTCAAGTTTCCCAATTGTAAGGAGGAATGATGATGGCTTCTGTTTGTTTATTTTGCCTTTGATAGAAATTTGGGGGAGGATTTTTTTTCTGGTTTTGCTGACACACAATCCTTGCAAAAGCTGTGTTCTACAAAGAATGAATTGACTATGAAAAATTTCCCAAACCCTCATGCAGAAAAAACAAATTACTCATTTTATTAGTAATCATACTGACTCTTTTCTGATGTTCGACTTAATATCTAGTTTCCTGTTGACTTCTTTTTGCACCCACTTCTATTACTTTTCTTTGTCAGCTATTTTCAAGTATGGTATATGTTATCTAAGGTTATAAGCAGTGAAAGGTAGGAACAAAATTACATGTTCTGTTCTTTCTTCTCTCTTTCAGAGAAAATCTGACTTAAAAAATAAGTGCAATTTTAACATTCTTGGTTTTGCCTTAAACTGCAGAACTGGTGAGCCATGCAAATCCAGCCTACTGCCCTGTTCCCTTGAGTGCCAGGTTACTGGAGGCACTATTTTCCCTTCCTTCCTGTTTTGGTGGTTGAGTTTGTTCCAGTGACACTCAAGGAACACTGAAGAAAAATTTGTACCCTGGCCTCATCCTGTGTAGTCAGGACACAGACAAAATATGTCCTAAGACAAACGAGTTGAGAGGTTCGGCTGACTCGCACCTGATTTAGAAATTCATGTTGCAGACAGTAAATATGCTTAATACATGGCCTTATGAAACACATGGTGTCCCGGTACCTGAAAAAACTTGAATGGTTATTTATGAATATCTGTGAGTAATGCAGCCTCCTAAGTACAGCAGTACTCTCTGGCAATGGCCTGGGGCTCTTTGGTATTGCAGAGTTGCTCTCAATTGGTTGAATATTGCTTAGGTAACTCCTCCAGGGAACAAAATTAAAATACTGAAACCCCACAACTTTAATTAAAGCCAATGCTGAGAAACAGAGAACTATAACTAGTTTCCCATCAGTCTACCACCTATCCTTCGCTACCTCTACTCTGCCTCTCTCTATATAAAGATTACAATGTTAAAAAACAATAAATATTAAAAAAGTCAAAAGACTGACTATTCCTGTTTTACTTTTACCCCTCAATTGAATGTCTTTTTTGTGAGGGCAAGTGAGATCAAGCCATGAAAGTTGTTAGTTAAATACAGGGTCTGCACAGAAAAATGCTAGTCTCTAACTTTGTATGTTTTTACATCTCTTGTAAATGCGACATTTGTAAGTGGTACTGACAGAAACCACATACTAAGTTCATGATCTTGAAACATAATTCCCTTTTACTGTAAATAGCTCCATGTGCTGGCTCTGAAAGGAAAAAGAGGTGAACGCAAAATATATCTCTCAATCTTCCCCAAAGCATGTATGTAAAAAGCCTAAAAATAATGTATGACAAACCATGAAGAAATACACAATGTGATAAGATACCATGATGTTAATATATAGATAAATTGCATTATATAGAACAGACATTCCTTTCTAAAAAGAAAGAATGTCTGGGAGACTGAAACAGCTAAACAAGTCTTTTAATTTTTTCTTGATTTGCTGTTGTTCTATTTGGTAAAGTTTTGGGATCTCCTTTACCTGGTCTACCTGATATTAAAAACTCGGCTGGCCAGATTAGTCTATCAGATGTCAAGGAGGCTTATACACAGAGGTATTACTGTCTTTTTACCGTGAAACCATATCCTTTAACAATAGAAAGCTTCTAGGGAAAATGAAATTTAGACTTCTTCAGCAGTCTTAATGGCTTTTTCATTCATTTTATTTAAAGAACAGTTTATCTGTGAGACATTTTTTTCTCATATTTTAGTCAAACATTGCAAAGAGAATCATATATTTTTTAACTGTCTCACCTCTGCTTAGGCTGGTTTTATTTTTGTCATCTTAAACTTACTGATATCAAGGAAGCCTTGCTATATCTAATGAGGAGGCTGATGATTCATACTGTTTATTTAAACAGCATATTAGAGACAGATGATGAAAAATACTACAGGATTTCCTGATCAAGAGAAAAGGAAGAACAGTACTTAGGCTCTTCCCAGTGGAAATACTGGTATTTAGAGAGCTTTCTGTGCCATAAATATAGAAGATAGGAAAATCTCTTTATAGAACATTAAAACCTTTAAAATTGAAAAAGCAACCTCCTTTTAATTGATTGTTCTGTGGCTGGTCACATCATAGAAGCTATTTGTCCCTCTCTGTCTCTTTTACTCCCCTCTACCCCTCCCTTTCTTCTAATAAAAAAAAAAAAAAATAGAAAGGACTTTGGCAAAATATGGAAGGGCAGTGGTCCTTCTGGCTATCTTGTGAGAAACTAGGTAAGAAAAATCCTTCAGGAGTCCTTGGTTTCAAAAATGGATCAAAACTGTTGTCTTGATGTAAGCTCTGGTTTAGTCCTTGCCACTAAGATGCCTGAGTATATGGTTGCTACTGAGGAGACAACATCATAGTGGGTGATAGTGAGGCAGTGTTATCTGAGCTGCCACAGCCTTCCCCTATAAATAGCATAATTGACTACTCATCCTCCAATGAGTCCAAATGGTATTTAAAAATCAAAGTTGACTTTAAATGATGACTTGTGGTTGCCAGATATAACCGATGTGGCCTTTCCTTTTATCTCTTCCTGCCTCTTCAACAGAATTCTTCCTGTTATACATTTTTTTCCTATTTTTTTACATACTCTTTTGCTGGTGAAATCTCTCATTACTATTTAATTTTTGTTGGTATTTTGGTTAGGTTGTTATAACATGCATACTCAATTCACTGTTTACATAAAAAGGTCTTTTTTAAATGCAAGTAAAAATTGTTCATTGCATAATTTATATATTTTTAACAGAGCAGAAGAAAAAACTAGACATTAATATTACTGCTGATGAAGTTGTATATAGACTGCTAGTGAAAAACATTGCTGTGACAGAAAGTGTTTAGCTAAAAGCCCCCCAATTGTTTTGCTAATGGTCTTGCTATCCACACGGGATCTCATATCCCAGATAATAATTGTTCCCCCTGTTTCTCTTTTTAATAATGGCCTCTTATATGAATATTCCCCCTAATCAGAAAAGCTTTTAGACAGATTATATTGAATACTGATTAAAACTGGAGAGGCTGCTAAAAGTTCCATAGAAGTTCTTATTCATGCTTAGAGTACTGTAACTGGGCATAGACCTGCTGTGTCTGTGGGACTCTGGGTTCCACAGATCCTGCCTCTGCTGCATCAGCAGTTTTCAGATTAAAAAAACCTAAAAAAACTGTTAGCAGAGCTAGAAATAAACTCAGCAGGGATTAACCACCCGAGGATTTATCCAGCTTCTTGAGTGTATTTCACCATCAGTGCTGTGTCTCACAATGCCAAATTTTGTAGCTTCAAACCCAACTCATACATTCCATAAATGTCTTTGGGTGAATTTTCTTTACATAAAAAGGCTGAGAATTGTTTCTAAGTTCTCTTGCTTTTCCTTGTGTAAAATTGTCTTTGCTTCAGGAAGGATCATGTTTGCTGTGGGGCACTTTGCTATGGGGTAGGTTCTCATAAATTACTTGGACTGTTGATAGGGGAGATATAAGAACTCCAGAAAATTTTTAATATAATTTAAAAAACACAGTGTTAATGTTTGCTATGAAGAAAGATGGAGTTCTTATGCAATAATGCCTAATCTCTTCATTCAATTAAAATTCAGAAGTCCACATATTTAATTATGTAAACTATACTCATCTCAAAATGCTGTTTTCATACCTCAAAAATCTTATTCTGACTGCAGGGTTTCCTTTTTAAGAAAGTTTCTTTATCTCAAAGAAACATTGATTTTTGGAATCAAGATTAAAAAAATGCTTAAATATCAATGAAGTTTCTAAAGGAAAACTGCAAAATCTTTCAATGAAAATCTTGGTAGTCAACTGAAAATCTACTTGTAGCCTAATCCATGACTGTTACAAATGCTCACAGAGATCATCTAAACAGTTGAGAGAAGAGACAGCCCTGTGAGGAAACTAAAGGTTCTTTAATAAGAAATAAGCAACATAAAGGGAATCAGATAGTGCTGAAGGATTGTGAGGAAGAAGGAATGGAGAGGAAATTTCAAGATTCTTCCCATCCTCCGAATAACAGAATAGAGTAACAACATGATTCTAGAAATGAAGTGTTGGATAAAAAGAAACACTAGTATTTTTTGGACCACTTTCAACAAGAAGAAGCAGCTGTGAAATCTGGAAGGTCTCCCCAGCCTGATCCTGACAGTGTTAGCTTATCTGCAAGGCAAGAGTGTGGAAAGGAGGTAAAATGTAAAAATTCCTTAGTATCAAGATATCAAGAAGAAAATTAAACAGAGCACCGTATGAAATTAAATAAAGAGATTCTGTACTGTCTATACTAGCATAAAGAATCTTGGCAACAATAAAAAATATTACATTATTAGTCAACTCTTGAGTAATTTTTATTAACATGATATCATTGACATTTCCTTGAAAGATTAGAGACATGAATTCACTTGTTCTAAAGTATCTAAGGAGGATGGCAGCACAATGTGTTAAGAAAGGTACCTTCTGGCTATATCTACACTAACAAATTCAACAAAACTGTGAAACTTTATTGTATGTTGGGACTTCATTGTCCATACTGCTAAAAACTAAGAAAAATCTGTGGCATGGTTTTGGCCTTCAGCAACCAGTACTTTTCCAAAAAATTCTCTGGCACATTATGGGTTCTAACATTGGACAGGGACCATTCCAAATAAGCAGTTTGTGTTTGATTACCCTGTTTGGAGATTAGAACAAATTAATAACAAAAATATGGTACCCTAGGAATAGGGTGCGGGGCAGGAAACAAATAGACTTCATTTGTTGCTTTTTTTCAAACTGAGTAAAACGTGATAAAGCTCTCATTCCCTCACTGTTAAAATGCAAAAAAAAAAAAATTGCTTTCATATCATAAGAATATATCTGAGAATAACTTCTATTAGACTCATATTGATACACAAGAGAAAATTATCAAAGAACTTGTGCTAATTTAGGAATGCCTTTTTTGTAAAACGAGATCATTTTTTATAACTTACAAGATATACATTGACACAAGCTTCTCCCAAGCTATCAGGGAGCTTTAAAAACCTGTAAATCCTTACATAATAAATCAGCTGAGAAAGAATAAATTGAAAAAATGTGAATGATAAGTGAGAGAATTTAAAGAATGTATCACTAAGTGAGCTAAAACAATAATCATACAGTCAAGAATTGATACAGTAATGATGAATTAAAGAATTGATACGGTAATGATGAATTAAAAAAACAAACCCTAAGTTAAACAGGTTTTTTAATTTCTAAAGGGCAATGATGAAAACAAAAGAAGCTGATGTGAGTGACTAAAGCAAAACTGAATATAAACCATAGAAAACTGAGAAGGGAAGCAAATGTACAGAAGACATGTCCATCAAAGTTTCAGGACAATACGAAAGGATTTTTTTAACAGTTCCTGACCAAATCAGCAGGAGTGGGACAGTCAAGAACCTAATGTTATTCCCATCTTACATCATTGCCAGAGGCCAGGGGAAAGGGACTCTTTCCCTTCTGTGAAGAAAGGATGTTTTCCCTTTCTTCTAATAAATGCGTGCTGGACAAAAGATCTGTCCACCACTGTTTTTCATTGTCCCAGGATTGTTGAGCATTTTGCATGTAAATCACACCCTCTTTGTACACTTTTGTTATTAATACTGGTGCTGTTATTGCTTGCTTTGTCATAGTATTTCTGTTTCCAGCAAATTGTTCTTATCTGAATCCACGATCACTCCCTTTTTTGTTCCCCACTGAAAGGGGGGAAGGGGAGTGCTTTGTGGTTTTCTTTCTAGTGGCAGTACTAAACCTAGGAATACCATTCCTAAACTATTACTGCAGCACAAGAAAAAAAGAGGCAACTAACAGGTGCTAGTGAAAAGAATGGGGTCTAGGCCTTTATTAATTTTCAGCTCTTTATTAAAAAGATCAGCTATGGGGGGTCGTCCGCAGATTGTCTCCGAAGATCGCAGCAACCGGCAGTCAGGAACAGGCGTGGAGGGTGTCCAGCAGGTATTTCGCAACACCTCGACGCGTTGCTAGGCAGGCAGCAGGGTACACGCCCCTGAGAATGAGTTGCTAGGCAAGCAGCAGGGCAACTCCGACGCTTTCGGGGACACGCCCCTGAAAATGGGTTATTCTGCCTCTAAACCACCCTGGGGTCCCTCACTTGCAAGGTCTTCTAAAGCTATGGCGACAGAGTAGAAATCCTCAAATCAGGGCCAGGAGATGCCCCCTACCCTCTTTTTGTTGGGGTCACTTTTTTAATTTCCCTCTGTGGGTTTTATTTGAGGGGTTTTCTTTTATACTTAGCTCCATCATGCTCTGGGGTTTGAAGCCGTCTTTTTTTTTGCATGATCCAGCCTCTGCTTCAGAGAAAAGAGTTATTTGTAAAACAAAGAAAGGAATCTTGGGCTCATCTCGGAGTCATTAGACTCTATTAGCATTCGAATACTGGTCCTGGCGGCTCGATGGGGCCCGGCTCGGCCCGGTGGGGCTGACTCTCCCTAAAGGGACCCATTTTTGGAGGGGTCGCCCCTCCAGTGGCTCCTGCCCGCACGGACAAACGGGCCGGTGGGCAGCGCCCGCCAAGCAGCGACCCACAGCACAGCTGTGTCGGCCCACGGAGAGGGGGGGCGCAGCGGGCACTCTCTCCCCCTCCACTCTCTCCGCTGCGCTCCTTCCCCCCCACGAACAGGGCTCAGCCCAGGGGCCACGCGGCTGGGGCGGTTGCGGGATTCCCCACGAACCCCGGCTCGGGGCGGCTGGGGCGGTTGCGGGCCAGTTCGGGGCGGCTTCCCCCAAGCAGACTCTGGCAGAAGTGGCGGTTCCCCCCCCCCGAGCGGGCTCTGGCAGGGGCATGGCCGTCCCAAGTCCGCCTCCTCGGCGAGCACCCCTTTCCGCCGTTCCTGCCCTCCGGCAGTCCTCAGGGGACTCTTTCTCCACGCAGCCGGGGTTTCGCCGCCTCGGCTCCCCGCGTGTCCTTGGTGAAAAATATACCAGGAATTCGTTCCTAACACTAGTACGTTTGTCAGTAGAAAAAAGGGTAGAATTATTAGAAATATTAAAGCAACAGAATCAGAAATGTTGAGTGAGTGTATAACAAACATATCATTGGGGAAAAATGCCAGTTACAGGGGTTTTTAGCAAATGTAAATCATGACCTTCCTACTCCAATAAAATTCTTAAAAACTCCAGCAGGAGATGAATGCCTTTAAAATGATTAATAGTATGGATCTAGATGTTTTGGAAGAGCTATCAGATATTAAAGAACCACAGAATCACAGAGTCATAGAATCTTCAAGGAAGAGAAGATTGAAGGTTGGAAGAGACTTTCAAGATCATCTGTCCAACCACCAACCCAGCACCAAAATAATCACCCCCAAACCATATCCCCAAGTGTCACATCCAGGTGCCTCTGAAGCACATCCAGAGACATGACTGCACCACCTCCCTGGGCAACTTATTCCAGTGCCTGAACACTCTTTCAGTGAAAAAAGTTTAAATAAATATCCTATCATAACATCTTAAACTCTGGCAAAGTAGAACAATTAAATTGTTGCTGTTAAAATATATAGTTATTGAGCAGCGTGGCATTGTGCAGCCCGCAGATCACTAACACAAATTGATTGGGCCATTTAATAAGTTCAGGACAAGATGCATTTAAAAAGTCCAAGTACAAATAATTGATTTTGGAACATGAGAAACCACATTTGGAGAATATAGATGTTGAGAAGATGCTGACTCTTTTTATTTTTTTTAGGTTAGTGGTTAGAAGCGAGGTTCAGAATGATAGAAGTTGTAGGTGTGGCAGTCTTCTTTATTAGCATTAATAGGATTAACAATTTAGCCATTTTGGATGTAGATAGCAACGTAAGGTAGTAACAATGAGTTTATATGAACAATGTTTGCCACTGGTGTGGTGCTTCTTTGAATTCTGTGTCCAATCTTGATGCTCACATTTCAAGAAGGATATGTTTACCCTTCTGAGGATCCAATCAAATGTTAAAAAGAATAAAATAAAAGCCTTAAGAAAGCTGAAGAGCTCCTCTTGAGTAATTATTAGGTAAAAATTGCAGTCATTCAGTCACAGTCTAAACATACCAGCAATAGGATCCAAAACTGATATATGGTGCCCCAACCCATTAAAAAAGGTTCAATGACTGAAATTAGAAGATACAGTAATTCAGTTGAGAACTGTGGCTTCTATGAAAGCAAGTTTAGCTAACATCTGACACCTTCGTAAGTCAGTGGCAGTTATTTCACACCTGGAAACTTTGAAAGAGAGTTTGGAAAGAGGATTTCTTTCTGTAACTATTTTTGCAATTTTACCACTGCTTCAAACATCTTATCTTTTGTAGGCTGTCAAATTAGCATGACATGAAGAGAGGATCTGTAACCTTCTGCACAGTAGCTCCCAGTAGATTGCTGAGATTTAAAAAGTGTATGAGGAAAAAGCATCTCTTGCATCTTTGACCTTTGTCTTACTCTCATCTTATTTCTAAGTGTTCACTGTTGCCTGTTGTCACAGACAGGACACTGAGCTATACTGATCATCTGTCCAACCCAATAAAGTTCCTACATTCTTACTATGGTGGCAATTCTTCCTTGAATTCCTATGAATGTCAGTAGAGATTATATTCCATTACACATAATTGTTATCTTTTGCAGGCTTGAGTGGAAGGAAATAGTGCCAGCTACCCAGGAAATTGTATAGCTCTTTTAATAGCTGGAGCTGTAATTATATACTGATGCCAGATTACCACAGGAACAGCTAATGGAAGCAACTATGAAACACCACACAGATTACACACCTGTATTTTAACTGAAATGTATCAATCTTGTTAACTCTTTGGGGCTTTGTTCAATCATGTTAAATATAGCACCTACATCTTTCAATTAATGCAGATTTCATCAAGGCTTTAATCATTTACTGCTTTCTAGGTTTCTCACCTGATCTTTAAGAACATGAGCTATAGGAGTCTTATGCCCAGTCTATTATATATGAGTGTTATAAACCTTGATAAATATGAAGCTGCCTCTTACAAAAATGGCATTTTTCCAGTGGCAGAGATTACTTTAGAAGACATTTTCAGCTTTTCAGTAAATTGGTTGCAAATCATTTTGATGTTTAGAGTGCTGGGTGCAGGCACAGTGACAGATTCTGACAAGGCAGAAAGTGCTGTGGCATTATCAGTAAGCCATGGAAATGATTCTGAAAAGGAATGCTACAGTGCTTAAATGGAAAAAGTGCTGTTGAGACTTTCACAATCTGTTCACAGAGGGCTTATAAACAGAGAGGTGAAATCAGCTGAAAAAAGCTATTCAGTAAGAAGCATACACACACACACACACCTCCTGCCTGAAAGTATATTCAGGTGTTCTGTCAGCCAAGTAACAGACAGATTCTTAAAAGAAAACAGAGAAGTGTTTCTGCAATAAATGTAGACAATTCCCAGAGAAGAAATGTGATTAATTTGAGCAGGGTTTTGAGTTAGAATGAAGTACAAGGAGGAGATCTAAAGAAGGATGGGCCACTTGATGGTCTTTTCTCAACATTCATGCATCCAGATGATAGCACTGCAATCTTATGCTCATCCCCTGGACCAGTGGATACCTGCCTGACTTGTGTTCTATGTGCCTGCAACAGTAATCTTCTATATTTCCAGTCAATCTCTGTATGTGAATTGAAGTATACCCTGGGCATCACATCTTTTTAAATACCATGTCAACACAGTAGTGCACCAATTCACCCTTTTTTCTCATGATAAATGCCATCTGCCATTCTAGTGACCATTCTGACAATAACCAGTAAAAAGTTTCTCTGACATTGCAATCTACCATCTAGAGAAACAAATATTTACTAAATTTAATGAAGACAACTCATAGACTCATAGGCTCATAGACTCACAGAATCATAGAATCACAGAATGGCTTGTGTTGGAAACAACTTTAAGATCACCTAGTTCCAATCCCTCTACCAAGGACAGTGACACTTGCTACTAGGAAAGGTTGCTCAAAGCCTCATCTAACCTGGCCTTCAGCACTTCCAGGGATGAGGCATCCACAACTTCTCTGGGAAACCTGTTTCAGTGTCTCACCACCCTCAGAATAAAGACTTTTTTCCTGATATCTAATGTAAACCTCCTGTCTTCAGTTTAAACCCATTCTCCCTTGTCCTGTAACTACATGCTATAGTGAAAGATCTCTCTCCACCTTTCTTGTAGGATCCATTCAGGTTCTGGAGGGCTGAAGATAATGAAACTAGACTCTGAGTTACGAAAGTTCCAGATGAATATATTTTATTCACTGGCATAGGTGACCAATTTATTAATTTTATGATATTGACCAATGAAAACACTTGTTAAAATCTAGATTGGAGTTTTTCACTGTGTTCACTTTCTGTGAGAGTAAAGATGGCAACTACTGGCAAGCCATAAACACATTTAAAAACAGTAAAACTATTCATTAAGCTCAAAACCCAACAAGACTCAGTACATAATACACATGTATGCCACTTTGCACTAACAAAAAAAACCCAACAAACAATAATCTATTTATGAAGTGCTTGCATTTTCCAAGGAAGAGGGCACTGCATGGCTAACCAATTTTATTTTGGTAATTATAAGGAGAACAAAACAAAACAAAAAAATCCCAAGAGACTGTAAAAACTGTCTTAAAATTAAGCTAGGCGTTGGTTCTGACACCAGCTTGGTGTGCAGATAGATAGATGAGAGTGCTTTGTGTGGCTCCTAGGGTAAGAAATTATGGCTACTATATTGAGATCCTGTGAGTGCCTGTGCCCTTTGAGCTGCCCCATGTCCACAGTTGTCCCATGCCCTGTCAGGACCATGCCTGTGCCAGAGGGTGGCTCCTCAGTATTTCTTACTAATTCATAAAATGCACATTTGCACCTGTCACAGGAGTGTCAGGAGAGTTATTGACAGACCAGCTGATAACAGCATCCTTACCATCCACGCTTGCTGACTGAAGGAGACAGCAAAAGGCAAGACACGTTTTGGGTGGCAGAGCCTAAAAAGGATATCTGCTGTCTGATGCATATGAAAGTGATATTTTCTTAGGAAATGAAGGTAACACGGTACTACTCAGTTCATTTTGGAATAACTTATCTCAGCAGAAGAAATAAAGGATGAAAGTTCTTTATATGTTTGTTTACACACACACACACACACACACACACATACATGTATGTGTGTATATATATTTTTTTATATATATATTTTTTTTTTAAATGGTAAATACTAGGTAAAAAGTTAAGTTTTCCAGAGGTGCTAAGGTTTGGATGACCCATCTCTGGAAGTGTTCAAGGCTAGGCTGGATAGGACTTTGAGCAAGTGAAAGACATTCCTGTCCATGGCAGGGGAATTCTAGCTAGAGGATGTTTAAAATCTCATCAAACACAAATCTTTCTACAATTCTATGGAAACAAAGTTTAAAAAAGGGAAAAAATAGATTAATTCACCAGTAGGGTATATGTCTGGAGTAAGTCTGGTTTTAGCCATTATATAGCATTTTTCCACTGGTCACCTCCCTCAGTTATCAAAGCTGAGGACTTACTTCAAGGATAATTGTGCACTCTGATTCTTCTTCTAAAAAGGAATTTTTGGATACTGCCCTCTAATTGACTGCAACTTCATTCACTAACTATTGTGCCAAAATTCACTCTTCAAAAGAAATTTTTATCCTTCACCATCATCTTTCTAAAGACTCATATTTTTTTTCATTTTGAATCTCAATAAAATACATATAAATCATATGAGGTACTTATAGGGAAAGAAAATATGATAAATATGTAGATATGCACTTTTATTATCTCTGTTCTATCTCTCTCCTTCACAAAGTTATCTGTTTGACACTTCTAATAATGCAAATGTGCTTGAATAGTTTATTTTGTGTTGTGGATTTCATATTTCTCATTAAACTTAATTTTTTTTTTAGCATGGTTGTATTGGAACTGTTTATTATATAATTTATAAATTATATATCAGAAGAATTGCATAAATCTTTTATTAATTCCTGTAGCCCTCATTTTTGTCTTTTCAAGGCAAAACATGACAACCAGAATGAAATATGGGAAAAGTAAGTTTATATTGCTTAACAGAAGTTTTTCTAATATTTTATCCCTTAGAAAGCTCCTTCTAAAGTTTAACTGGCCAAACCACTGATTTTATGACTGTGGTTGACTCCAGTGTGCTAAATTCTTAATCCAGGTTTAGAGGCATAGAGAAAGGAATATGAAAAAGGAAACAAAGCCACGGAACTAATTACATACCGATAATCTAAAGACTATATTTTTGATACTGTCAAAGAAATAGTAAGAGTACTATTTTTGCAGATACTAACTTACTACAGAGGAAAACAGGCTATTTCAGTTGGAAGGTACTTACAGTGATCAGCAAGTCCAACAGTAGGCACGTACTTGCAGCACAAAACAGGGACTATTTAAGGAATTCTGATTGTCTTTTCCATGAAGCCTGTAGCTTCATGTAGCCTGTGCACTGTTTCCTCCAAGGGTGAAGCTGGTCCCTGCTTCAGAGGTCCCTGCTCATTCTGTCCTCATTGAGGAGGCTGTGCACTTACATCTTTGCTTTTTAGCTGGCTGCCTTCAGGATGGACTGTAAATCAGATCAGAGAAACATCTTGAACGAAACAAATAATTTGTAAGTGGCTCTCCAAGTCAGATTCCTCATTTGGCTTATGGCACAACTGAAAAAGGACAGTTGCATCAGAGCAACGGAAATCAGTGAATTACAGCAAAGGAGTTGGACATAAACAATAGGGAAAGAGAAGAAAACTGTCTTTGTACAACTTTTATCACTGATGGAAATGTGTCATAGAATGGCTATCCTGCCCCAGGAAGAGGAATGTGGCAGGAAGGAAACAGCCCAGCAGTGACAACTCACTGTGCTATACCCACACTCAGGACAAGAGTTCTTGCTTCCCAGCAATACAGTACTATTTCCTTCCTGTACATTCATTTAACCATCATAGGTGCCTTAAAAGGTAGAGCAGGTGGGGTTTTTCCAATGCTTGTGTTGACTTTTTGTGAATTTCTAATAGAATTAATTGAGATGCTGGTTTATTTTGTTGAGAAAAAGAAACTTTGTTCCATCTTTTGAAAAGCAGCACTGGAACTTTCATTCATCTGCTTTCCATCCAGTGTTCTTTTCTGGCCTCTTTTCTGTTTCCTGCCACACAATGCAGTATTATTATGAAAGCATTTAAAGTAATGACAACTATATTAAGAACACATCACTCTGGAAGAAAATTAACCATTTTTCTGTGTGTAGGCAAGAAAGAAGCAGAAATTTGCTTGAATTATGAGGGCCACACACACACACACTGGGGAAGTGTTGCGTGATCTCTGAAAATTATCTGATTGAGCCACAGCTGGAGACAGTCACACATAGCTGTAGCACTCAGAGTGCCTATGACGCCATTTCTTGTTCACCACTCCCACATGATTTTTTAGCCAGATTGTTAAAACAGGAATTTTACAGGATATTGAACAGTGGCAAAAGATATGTACTTAGATATCAAAGTTAATATGCCAGTCCATCAAATCTTCCTATGCACACTCCACAGAGGAACAGAGAAATGCTTCTTCAGAGTCGGATAAATTAGGATCTTGATGTGTATGATTTAAATCTCACTTTGGCAAAGCCCTTTTTTTCCTTCCCAGTGGAGTCTCAAGGGAAATTGAACAACTAATGTAGAAACAGTCATTACCTTACTAAAGATAGACTCTGTTTGAGGAGCATACTTGGGCATGCACGTAGGCACAATTTTAAGTACACGGGTAGCCACCGAAGCATTTTTAAATGCATTAAAGCATGCCTGAGCATCTTGTTAGGTTGTGTCCAGTGAACTAAACTCAGGCACTAAGAATTCTGCAAGTTATTTTGTCTGGGCACCCAACTGACTTTGGGGAGTGCACCAGTAACACAGGCTTCTGCTTCTCTGTGTTCAGCTTGAAAACATGGTTCTGATCTCAGGCCAAGAGAATTTGATGGAAGTTTATACTTTGAAGTTGAATTCTTATGGAGCAACTCATATTACTTGCCCAGCTATGGGCCAATAAAATGACAAAGGAATGTAGGACAGCTTTCAAGAACATTGTAAATAACATAAAATAAAAATTAAAAAATTAGAACTACCAAGAGAAAGAAAAATCTAAGAATTTGGGAAAAATGGCTTTCAGGTTTACATATTGTGACATTTATTTGGCTCTGTGAAATTTATAAATGTTTACTACTGTATTAAAAATAGTTAGACTTTAGCATAACCACAACTGGTGTTAAATTGAAACTAGGATCAATCAGATCAGATATTTAATATATTTAACAAGACAGAATATGAGCTACTGTCCCTATATCATAGAATTACACCTCTCAGCCATGAAATGGATCATTCTGAATTTTTAAGAGATAAACAAGTCATGAGAAAAATTGAAAAATTTTTTTTGAAAAGAAAGAAGTGTCATAACTTTCCTGTTATTAATCTTTCATATCCTTATACTATTTGTTACTTGCTCTAGCACGCATAAATATAACTCAAGGCATACAAGACTTTCTTGTATAATGCAATATAATGAGTCTTTAAAGTAAGAATCAATCTGTTTGAATGCAAGGTAGCAGATGTGTATTCACTAAGATGAAAGAAAGACTTCTCTCACCAGTGCATAGAAAATTTATGCTTGTAATTCCTCCTAGAGGATGGAGAAGAAATATTCATGAACAGAAGGCACAGTGCGGTATGATCTAATGGATCAATCTAATTCTGAAACACAATAATGTCTGTGCTCATCCAGGTACTGCTGTCAATGTTTGAGACCTTTTTTTCCCTAATTCTGTCCCTCAGCCTTCTCAGCTGTAAATCCTGTGCACTCCAATGCTTTTAAATTTCAATATATAAAATGTATAAGATTAGGAGATAAAATAGTGTGTTATTTTTCTGATCATCTACGATTCAGACTGCCAAATAAGCAATGTGGAATGTACATGGGGTGTGCTGAGTGCATGCAGACACCCTGAGGTACCTAAACTAATTTATATATGAGAGATTATTATGGCAGATGGTTTCACTCCTTATTAATTGCAAAATATTTAAATGAATGTTTGATAAAAATAATAATGAATAGCATGAAAAATAAGCATATCACAAATGACCTCCTTCCTTATACATCCATTCATTTAATTCGAGGTAATGATGTAACGTATTTGTCTTTATTTCCTATCTATGCTTTAGTAACTTTCTATGAAATTTGAGAAATTAGATCACACACCTTGTGTACAAATGAGGGCTGAATCTTCTTTCAGGGAGTATTAACTATCTGATAGTCTTTCCAGCCTTTAGGACTCATATGTACTCTAGGTTGAGGCTTCTTCCTTTAGAAGCTCTCCCACTTTACATGGAAGCAGTCACCTTCCACAGGGAGCTTTGACTTCAGTGAGGTTGGGATTTCAAGCTAGTGTGTAATTCTAATTCACTACTGAAAATAAGACTTGGGGTGAAAAGTCACTTACGTGGTTTTAATATATGGATGTGTAGCATTTTGTGAAAAAACACTCTTTTCACTCATCTTTCAGTAGCAAAATGAGACGCAACCAGAACCTGATCTGAATTATGTCTTGCACTTAACCTGAAGGAAAAACTGACATTTTTACAAACATTTACATCTTCAGAATATGAAAAAAGTCACAATTAATGTCAGATCAATATCCTTGCTTTAGATCATTTGACAAGCAATTCCCCCCCACACACACACTCCGCCAACTCTTTGCTTCAACTTCCCCCACATCTTCTGCCACATTTTAGAATTTGAAATTAAAAGCATAAATTATATGTTGTAGCTTGGAGCTAAAAACTGATTCTGTCTCTGAATGTTCTTTTAGAACCACAGCCAGCCAAAACTAATTCAGCACAGTCTCACTGAAGTGCTTGGAGCAGTCTGTCTAAGCAGCACAGGCCTTCTTAATTTACCCAGCGCTCACACTGCCTCAGATTAGGATGAAAGTGACTGTGCCATCGAAGAAAAAAGTAACTTGACTCTTTCAGGCGGCAGCTGAGATAGTAAGACAACTTGCACAGATCAGGCTTTTAGACTCAGGTCAGCTCCATACCTTTAACCTTCCGGTGGGCCCAACAAAATATTTGAGGGAACAGGAAATCTTCCCTGTTTGTATAGCTGCTGGACATCAGATGTTTCCTCTGCCCTTGTGCAGACCTGGCTTTTATTAGGTATCAGTCACAAACCAGATCATTTTAACAGATTGGCTCCTTACAGTCCATTTTGGGTCACGTCCCTGAGCAAGCTAGATGATTTCTGAACTCTCCCATGCTCTGCTCGAGCTATCATTAGCTCTTCAAAAGCAGACAGTGGCATGGATCTCACAAGAAAGTGTGGGAAATCTTCCTGCATGCAGCGACATAAAGCTCGGTACCAGAGCAATCTTTTGCGGGAGGAGACGGTTCAGCTTTTGCTCACATGTGCGATTCTCTTTTCACACTTCTAAGGAGAATCTATGCATGTAGAATTTCAACTTGAGATCTAAGGTGCTGGAATATGGTACTAAGGCACAGGCAGGAGGTGCTGGGATGATGATTGCTTGTGCTTGTCAGTTATAGATACAGCCATTATGGTCCATTGGATGAGTCAAGAAAGAAAGACTATGCAAATATAGAATTAGAGCTTCCAGTATAAGTTGTCTGAACCAATGGGAAAAAGTAAGGTTGCATTTTTTAGCCTCGGGGTTCTTGACTTTTGCAACTTTAATAATACTCTTTTGTTTAGAATACAAGAAAAAATTACTATGTCATCTTATTTTCTGCAAGCTATGTAAACAAATTTGTCATGACAACAACTTTATATGTGTAATCTGTGTGATTAATGCTTTCTTGACCCACCAGTATAAAAAATAAAAAATAGCTGTGTTTTTCCTAAATTATGCTGGTTCTGCAGCAACATACAATCATTTGAGGTGGTCTGCTTAAGTTATAAGTGTGTGGAAAAAAATAGAAAGAAATATGACTTTTTTTATCTTCAAAAGAGTTTGGCTTAAGTGTGAGATAAAAGCTTAGTAGGTATCTATTGATTCTGATTTCTTTTCCCTGCTACTAAATCTAATTTTATAAAGTTGTAGAGGGGTAAATAGATCTCAGAGATTTAAAACCTCAAAATAATAGTGAAAACACATAAAATTTATATGGTTAATCATATTATGCTTGAATAACATGGCTTTTAAGAATTCTAATGGACTTGGAAAAAAATAGCTAAAATACTAGAGTTCCTGTTCTTTTACCAGGTTTTTTATAGGATTGTTTATTGCTTTTATTCAATTTACTTTAATATACCTAAATAGTTGAAGCAAATTTGACCTATAAGGGAAGCTGCAAAAATAGTTATTTTATGATGATAGTAATACATAAAAATAATGAGGGGAAATTGTTTTGTATTTTATCCATGTGCTGGAGAGAAATTCCATCAACAGAAATCTCTGTGCTTTTTGAGATGCTTCGGTTTCCTCTCTCATATGTTCCCATGGAAGCATTAGTCTGGAATGAAAATGGAGAAGACAAAGGATGTAATTTAAATCTTCACAAGAGAGTCAATTTAAAATACGAAAAGTTCACAAATCAATAGTATTAAAACAGTTATTGAATTTAAATATTAATAAGATGGGAGGAATTGATGGACTGGAACCAGAGCTACTTAAAATTGAGCACATTATATAGCTAAACCATTAGTTGAAATAGGAAATCTAATTTTCTTACAACTAATGTACCTAAAAATTGGAAATACACTGTTGTGACTGTGATTCATAAAAGTGGGGAGTAACTTCTCTCTTCCATTACAGTTAACTCAGTGAGTGCCATGAACACTTCATATCATCTTTTTGGCACCGAACTAAAGGTCAGTATTAAGCACAAGGGAACCTCTAAATAATCTACTATCTATGAATTGCCTATCATAAATACATAAATAAAATTTAAATTAGGAGCCTGGCCCTATACTACTGAAATCAAGTCGGCTATAAACTATACAGCAAAATTCCTTTTACTTTTCTGTCACATCACGAACCATGTTACTGTGCCAGAAAAGATTTAATCTCATCGTTTTCTTCAGCAGAAATTTGAAGGCTTCATGTCACTGCACTGTGTCACTAAAGAAAATTATTTTATTACAATTTTTTTGTGCAACAGGACCTAAATTTTTACTATGACAAAGAAACAGATAACAGGGCATATAACACAGAAATGTCACAAAGATAATATGAATATATGTGTATGTTTTCTATAGTCTGGTTCCATGACTTCAGATGTATTAGGGTTGTTGTCAGTTTTGGCTTATCTTGATGGCTTTTTGTTTTGTTTTAATTTTCCTCAAAAAAAAGACTACAGAATAGTGTTTCACGTTCTTTTAGGGCAGTATCAAGCACTGAGAATTATTTTTCAACACACAGCTAAAAAAATAGATTTACATAACATGAAAAAAGCCTTTATGTCTATTAGAAGCTCATTTTAGAACAGACCTATGGTAAGAGTACATTATGAGTGTCTACGAGTGCATGTAAATAGCTCTCAAGAATATATAAGCAATTTTAGGATTTATTTGACCATTAAGGCATACTACTGCATACTGTACTCTTAACCTGGAATATATGGCAAGATTTTCAGTCAGAGCTGCTGGATTTATTCTTCCTGATCTGGCAGTACTTTTTTTACATTTATGAGGATCCATGCAGTGCCCCAACTACCTAAGCATTTGAAAATCTGGCCTGAGAATGTTTGTCACTCTTGAAGTCTTTCACAATCTTACTTCACATCTGGATGAGGAAAACAGACTTACCTCAGGATGAGTCACTCATCCGCTCACAGGATATATTGATATTGCTTGTCTGCTTTTTCTTTTTTCTGTTATTTTTTTCTTTCTTATTGAGTTAATTAGTGTTTGTAGGATCTGAAGGCCAAACAGTGCATGAAACACTGCAATGGGCTGCTGCCCATTGCTTCCCAGGGATCAGAGAAATTCAGTCTCTGAGGTGAGCAGCTCGGGTGCTGGCGCAATTGACAGCAGAGCTCTCCAGTGTGGTGCAGGGGGGTTTCCAAAATCAGAGGAACCCGTGGGGAAACTGAGAGAGACTTCAGGAGCCCCTAGCTCATGCAACAACTCCTCTTCTTTGAGCATATGCACAGGATAACAATCTCACATTAGATGGTATAGCTCTATATTTACTCCCAGTAGTACAGTCGGAGCTGCCCTCCTGTTAGAGCAGAGCTGTGCCAGCCCATGGGAGTCACAGTGGTATATTGACTGTGCCTGTGGTGCTGAAAAAAGCAATTCCCTTGCTGGTGTTTGGCTTTGTCATTCTGTGAGGACAAAGTCTGATTGAAGGCTCTGATGAAGCCTACACCAAAGTCTATATTATTCAGTTCTTTTCCCCACACCCTCCCCTCCCCCATCATATTGGACATAGTTTCTCAGGTTTGGTAGAAGCACATACTAATACAAGCATGAACAGCCTTGTCTAAGACTGCATTGACTGGTAGTTTCAACACTGTGAACTTTTCTTTTGCTGTGAACTTGAATCTCTCTATGTTAGTGCCTCTTTACATTTCCACTGTGACCCATTGAGTCCAGTTGCTATTTGTTCCCTAAAGTCTCTGGTGTGCCTAAATCTATGTGGTTTCAATTTTAATTTTTTTGTGTTGCAAAATTTAGACAAATTTTCCTCATTATTGCTTTTTCTATTTGCATCATCATCAGATATTCTTTTTCATTTTTTTTTTGTTATTACAAGTGTATGTTTGAATTTTAACATATAAAGAGAATAAGGAGGAAAAATGTGTGAAATAATGAATGCTTATATCCAAAACATAAAGTCAGAATGAATATTGCTATCATTTGACTATATGATAATGCAGCAGATGACAAGATTAATCAGCCTACAACTTAAACAACCCACACTCATAAATAAACCACTTTGAAAGACAAATGAAATGAAGTAAACACACAGATTATGATGAATTCGTGCTCACCTGAAAATCAGAGTAGATGGAGTTTTCTCAGTAGGTAATAACAGGGAAGAAAATAATAAAAAGCTTGAGTTAAAAAACTAGAAGAATCCTGAGCATCCATGACTCCAGACAGTGATAAAATAAAAATTTCTAAAGTTAAAATTTAAAATTACTATTCCTTAACAGGTATAAAACATCATTTGTGGCTTCTGCAAAACCATAATTCATAACTGAGGAATTAATTTATCAAGGCCACCTAGAATGATGGTTCCAAATGTGGGATTTAATAAGACAGTGCCTTGGCTAAAGTAGCAAATGCACTTTGGTCTTGCAAGGTCCACGTGTTACATAGATCATCTAGCCTGTAGCCTTTAAATGATAGCAAGATAATAAGAGATCTGAAAATATAATTGCGTTTGTATCATGGAATATAAAATGCAACGATTTTACATCCTGACACACTAAAAAAATAGGAATGACAAAAGCAGAGACAAAAGTAGAGTGGGAATAAAATTGTAAAGCTGACTAAATGTTTGATTTTTTTTCCTTTTAAATTTCTCGAATTGTACAATGTGGTGGGAGGACCGTGGCTGGATGTCAGGTGCCACCAAACTCTTTTATCACTCCTCCCTTAAGCAAGAGGGTGGGAAGTAAATAAGATGGAAAATACTCAGGGATCAAGAAAAAGGCAGTTTAAAAAAGAAAAAGCAAAAACTGCACACAAAAGCAAAGGAAAGCAGAATAATTATTCTCTATTTTCACTCAGCAGACAATGTCCAGCCCCTTTGCAAGAATTAGGTCTTAAGAACATGCATCAATTTGTCTGGAAGACAAATGTTATAATAACAAAACACAAACACATCCTCTCCTTCCCTTTATCCCTCCCTCCCTCCATCCCATGCTCTACATCTTCTCTTAACATTTTTTTTTTTTTTTTCTGATCAGATGTATGACATACCCCTTTGGTCAGTTTGGGTCTGTTGTCCTGGTTGTGTCCTCTCCCAGGTTCTTGTCCACCCTCATCCTACTGGTGTTGGGGCGATTTTGGAGAGACAGCCTTGACGCTGTATGGGAGCAGTGCCCAGCAGCAGACAAAACAGTTGTGCCAACTGTTTTCTAGCTAGAGAAGCCACGATCACCCCTATGCAGGCAGCATGGGAGAAACCAGCAAAACTCAATATATTCACCATGAACCTTTTATATTAATATGTGGGTGAATTCTGCATACCTCAGATGACTGTATGTTCCTTTCAATGAACACTGTGAAATAAGGATGGTTTTTCTACCCTGTGAAGCCCATTTGATTTGGAAGCCATGTAGCTTTAGAGTTGATTATGTGGAAAGTACTATATTTTTGAAAAGGAAGAGCATCTATCAGGCCTGGGAACTGAAGAAATCTCTTGTTGACCAACTGTGTCAGTCAAGAAAAAAGTATGATATATTCAGTCTGATTTAGTCTCAAGTTAAAGTTGTGTATTTCGTCCTTTAGTGACAGAAATACTTCACTTCTTAAGATAAAGCACAGAGGCAAGAAAGAGGCTAAACATTTATAATTTAATAACATGGTGAGAATTTGAGGCTTAAATATCAAAGGACAGACAACAAACAGAAAATATAAGCAGACAAGCTCAGTCTAGCCATAGCTGTCTGAGACGAGCCAGATCATGACAGCCCTGTGAGGATGGGCACCAATGCCTATCAAGAGAAAACACAGGCACAAGAGCAGCAGCTGTAGCATGATTGTGGCTCTTGGCATTTGTGCTGAGCAGAACTACACACACACACACAGAGATACACAGCAAGTGCCCTGTTGCAGCAGAAGACAACTCTCTGCCAATATGGTCCTCTGAGTCCAGCTGTATCAGCTTTTTAAAATAACTGATGAAATGGGGCTACATAATAATTGCATGTCTCATGTGTCTAACATCACTCACAGAAGTATGACTGCTACTCTGAGTGTGAGTGCATGTGTTAATATCTTCAGCAAAGAAGTCATCTGCCAGTAGGAGAATCCCCAAAGTAGCTACAGTCTTATTTACTTGAGCTGTGGAAGCTCATACCCACATGACGGCTCAGATGACAGTCACACCATATGACTCAGGCAGGCAAGAGTATGTCTCTGGTACTCAAATGATTTTAATTGCGATAGAGAATCTGCAATGAGCCCTGCTGACCTTTGTTTTTTAGTCTGTAGCAGAGTGATTAGTGACATGGGCAGGGTTAGAATGTGTAGCCAA
The DNA here is from genome assembly GCA_013399915.1 of Illadopsis cleaveri. Lineage (NCBI taxonomy): Eukaryota > Metazoa > Chordata > Aves > Passeriformes > Timaliidae > Illadopsis > Illadopsis cleaveri. The sequence continues at coordinate 282,980 of VXBB01003372.1, read as the reverse complement.
AAGTAATTAATTTCCATTTGTGGAAAATTTTAATCTTAGCATCAGAGAGAATGTGTGTGTCACTTCTGATGCATGCAAAGGTAGTGAAGAATAAAGAAAAGCTGTGGGGAGAGCAGGAATTAATGGCAAAACCAGTGTGAGAGAAAAGCAGATCAGACAGACTTGTAGGCATTTCAGCCCCAATTATATTGCTTAAGAGTACTGACTATTTGCAATCAGCAAGACAAAATCTGCTGAACATGAAAGTCAGTTGAATAAGGAATAGGTTATTTATTGTGTTAGTAAAGCATTCTTCTATTTACTCTTTCAGCTTTCCATTATTATAGCATCTTTCCTTTTTATTTATAAGAGGGGGAAGAGGTCTGCATTGAAACATAATTGGTTATGGCTGGTAGCCACCTGACAAAGTTAATTGTTGGTTGTCTGTGCATTGGTCCTGTGAGAAAATCCTATGTCTGCACAAATTAGTTGTACAGTTGAAGGCCACTGTCTCATAAAACAGTTCAGAATAAATCCTTTATCCATTCCTAAGCAAAGTTGTGATAGGTTATTGGGGTTTTTGAAGGAAAGGGCAAAGTATAGTACTAATCTGCTATTCATGAATGACAAGGATTCTTCACCATTGAACTCAATTCAGACCAAAAGGTACAAGCATTAAGGAACTGAATTCTCAGATGATTCTGGTGGATACTAATTATTTTCAAACCCATTCCACTTTAATAAGTTTCAGGTTTTGAAAGACTGGTTATTGTATTTCTAGTATATAACTCCAAAATTCATTCCTCCCCTTACATTTTGAAATAAAGGTATCTTTAAGTATTTATAATCATGGATTTTTTATGCCTTCAGATAACAAATTTTTCTTCCAATCTTCAATCTCAAAAAATTTAAGAGGCTCATATTTTCAAAGTGTTTAAACACTGAATACTTATGGAACATTTGAAAGGGGCAAGCTAAGACTTCACTAAAATCCATCCAAACAAAGTTCCCACAAAAGTAGATGAAAACTTCCGTAGGACACAGGATATTATCAGATGCAGATATTGTCCTATTAGCATTCAAAAGCACAGACTTAAATACTTGTCTGGCAATTCTTTAACAAAAAAACATTTGAAAATAGTACCCTTTTTTCCTGCATTAATTTATGCGTGGTGAATCACAAGACATAAATGAAGAATCAGAAACAAGCTCTTAGCCTTTGTGGTGAAGTAAAGTTCAAAGTGGTGGAGAAATCCCTGTTTAGCAAGGCTGTTGACACATCATTTTACTTTGCCTGCAGAAATCTGTTCTCACTCCCTTACCAGCTCTTTGTCACTGTCTCTTTCCACCCAGGTTACTTTACTGCCCCTACAAATCGACCAGTCATCTCAACCTTCCTGCTAAGCTTCAGGTCAAATGAAGTTGGGAAGGTTAAAATGTTGGCGACTGGAGGCAGGCTGGAACAAAACAGTATTTTTTTTTTGCCTGCACAGCTGCAGTCAGAGGGGGATGTGTGAACAAGCCTTAAGGCTCCACAGCTGCGTCCCAGAGTTATAGTAGCCTGGTCTTCTCCTGCTAACACAGATCGCTGCCATTGCACAAGAGAAACAGTGGGTGAGAAGGCAATAATGTGTCTAGCAGGACATCCTTTGATCCTCCCTCTCCCTGATTCCCACAAAATCCTTTAGCTCCCCCTGAGCAGGGACTTCATGCTAAATCCATTGTGCAGAGACCACCTAACCATTCAGAAGTCAAGGAAGATTGTATGAACTACTTATAAAAAAATTATAAATTTAAGAAGAAATATTTTCTTGCTGAAAAATACAGTTTCTGAGGTAAAATATTAATTAATATCTCTCAGATAAGCCAATATTGTTGTTCTTCTGCACTGTTATAAGAAATGTATAGAAATGTGTCTCAAGCTTACAGGCAGAACCTTGAAAACATGACCAAAAAGCTTTGAAATCAGACAAGTAATAACTTATCTTAAGTAACCATTAGAAAAGTAATAACTTATCTTAAGTAACCATCAGTAATGGTTTTAAATTTGCCCCCTCTTCCCCCACCAGTGATCATATCATTTGGACTTATATAATACTTCAAGGTTTAGAGTTTGCAAAATTGCAATAACAAAGTTACTCCAAATACTTGAATTTTCTACCTTAGTTTAATTTGGAAGTAGATTCTAAACAAAGAAAATCCCTAACATGCACATTACATTGAACAGCAGTAAATTGTTTTAGAGAAAGAAGCACAAAATTCACCTCTGGTCTTGTTTAATTTGTGCCTGTCTGTATATTTTTAGGGAAATCAGTGAAAGAACACTGAGATGAAATAGAAAAAAAAAAAAGTAAGTGATTTCATTATGCAAATAATATTGTTAGGCACAAATAAGAAAGTGATTGGAATAGTATGAAACTTTCTTTTTCCCCCTCTAACATTGTTGGGAAACTTTCAGCTTGAAATGGCTGAAAAAGAATGGATAAGTTTAAAAGCTTAGCTGACTTTAGACAATGAAATCCCGAAACTTCTACCATTGCTGTAATCAGGTCAGTGTTTCAACACTGCAATTTTGTGAAAAAAATTACAACCACACTGAGCAGAGTGAAAAGACTAGAGAGATGTGTCTATTTCTGATATTGACTCAGCTCTCTCTTTTTTTTAGGGACAATCTTAAAAGATCAGCTGCTTAGCATACTTTCTAGTCAAACTGAATGGTTTGGTGTCAGAGTCCAGGGCATTCCTCTGGGCACCCTGAATGGTCACAGACCTCCGCAGAGGGGTCTGGGACCCGAGAAAGAGGGTTTGAAACCTGGACAGGGGAATCTGTCCAGGGGAGTGCCTGGCACAAAGCCCAGGAAGACATAGACTTTGATTTTAGTCCATGGAAAAAACTTCCAACACAGAGAGGAGTTGCAAGTCACAAATGTGTAACAAACAGTAGTATAGTTTATCACCGGGTGGAAAAATTTGTAGTTTTGGGTTTTTAGAATGGAGCTGAATAGGGAACGAGATGGAGATTTTAGGGCGGTGCCCTGGGTTCTTCTTCTTCTCCCTTGGCATCCATCTTCTGCAGTGACGTGGGCACAAAGTAGTTTTAGAGGATTGGGTTAGACTAGAGGTGNTTTTTAGTATAGGTAGTGAGCATTGGCACATAATTGTAAATAAGATACATGTAATTTTCTGTATAAGAGGTAATGACATCCCATCGTGGGGGGAGTTGGGAGTCACCCTGTGCCCGAGCTGCTGTGAAGACCTTGGCTGGGCACAGAGAAATTCGTAAGGGGAGTTGCCATGTGCCTGAGTTGCTGTGAACATCTCGGCCGGGCACAGAGATATTTGTAAGATAGGAATTAATAAACAACACAAGAAACCAAGAAACAACAAGACCTTGAGACTCTGTTTCATTCACACCAGACCCAAAGCCTTCAGAAGGCAAAAAAGACTCACTTGAACCACCACATGAAGCCCCACCGTTTGGCACTGTATTCAAATATTGTCACATATGACAGAAATCATAGGAATATTAGCAGCATGGAAAACCCTTTCAGAGAGACACCACAAAGTTTTAATATGTATATCTGTTCACAGCCATTAAAAATCTAATTTCTTACACAAACCAAATTGTAGAAGCTTAATGCCCACAAAAATACTGATGGCGTCTGAATGCCTTATTCAGGATTGACTGTTGTTAACAAATTTACTATCAAGCAGAAATTTTTGAAATTAACCCTCCATTCAAAGTAATGATAGTTGTACATGAGTCAGAACCTCTGTTCTTACTGATTTCTTTGCTCTATACCTATATTGAAACCAGAATTGCACTCTTTTTATAATTTCAAGTGGGATTATACTCATAATTTCTGCCAAGACAAATAGAAAAAAACCCCAACGAGTCCTTATATAGGAAAAAAAAATCTCTTCTAGCATATGGTCTTAGACCAAAGGAGAATAAAGTGAATAAAGCCCAGTGTAAACCAGCTGACTTCTGTATTTCAGAGCAATTTTTACAACATCTAACTTTTTCCAAGCTTATCACAAGATTTTCAGAAAATTTTGTAGAAGAGAGGCAAATAATTTTCTGTCAGGACTTCCAACTCAGTTGCTTGAGAGGAAAGTTAGAGTGAAATATCATTGCTTTAGGTTGTTTAAAGATCCTGAGTGGTACCTGCCAGGCATATTATTATGTCAATGAACTTTGTTCACGGCAACAATGTTCCTTCAAAATAGGTAAAACATTTGATAACATAATGGCTGTGTTTCTGACTGTGAAATTCACAGAGGTTTCTTATTAATACAGGAGTGAACTTGTTTTGAGATCTTGTCCTGTGTGCTGGTTCTGACTGGGGTAGAGTTAATTTTCTTCCTAGCAGCTGGTCTGGGGCTATGTTTTGGATTTGTGGTAAAGCAGTGTTGACAGCACACCAACACTTTAGATATGGCTGAGCAGTGCTTATGCAGAGTCAAGATCTTTTCTGCTTCTCACACTCCCTGCCAATGAGCAGGCTGGGGGTGCCCAAGGAGTTGTGTGGGGACACAGCTGGGACAGCTGACCCCAACTGGCCAAAGGGATATTCCAGACCAAACGGCATCCATGCTCGCATGTAAACCAGTGGGAAGGCTGGCCAGGGGCTGCTGCCCAGAGACTGGCTGGGCATTGGTTGGTGATGAGAAATTGTTTTTCTTCACTTTTTTTCTCACTTTTAAAAATAATTTTTCCTTTTCATTACATTATTATTATTATATTATAATTCAGTTATTAAACCATTCTTATCTTAACCCATGAGCTGTCTCTTATTTACCCTTCCAATCCTCTTCCCCTCTCCTGCTGGGTTTGGGGGGGATGAGTGAATGGCTGTGTGGTGTTCCATTTCCAGCTGATATTAAACTGGAACATCCTCATTCCTTTTTCCTCCCCTAACTGTCTCCTTCAGCTTTGCAATAAAATTTTTTGCTGTGAAGTTGCTACTGACCTAGCATCCATCATGGAGGATTGATGTGTATTCTTAAGAGCTTTGGAGGCGTAGAAAAGACTAAAATGATTCTTCTTTCCAATGAGATAAGGCACTGTGCAAGCTCATACCAGCATTTTTTCCTTGCTTTTTACTTTTACTGTTTGGGGATGAGAACTGCAGCTGTTATAGAATTGTCAACACGATGTTGGATCATGCAGAAAATAACCCACAGTTTAGGTTCTAAATCTAAACCCCGGCTTAAGTCGGCCAAGTGGAGGAAACTTCAACACTGAAATACTCCTTCATTGTAACAGTGTCTCTAGTTCTATTTTTTCTAGTAGTTAATGATGAAAATGATGGATCAGACCCATAAAATCAAACTATCTGGGAGAATGGAAAGGCAGGAATTCCAGACAGATGGGTAACAGCAGTCAGCTTACTGCTGTTATGATTTACTAGTGTCTAGTAACTGAGCTCTGGTATGTCCATATTCAGAGTGGCAGCTGAGAAATAAATGTCATTAACACAAATCATGATGGAAGGAAAGAGGGAGAGACTTCAAGAAGTATCTGATCTTTGCTGAGATGTATTTTTTTAGTTTCAGCTGTACTATTTGTTTTGGTTTTATTTTGCCTTTACTGGATCTCAAATTAACATTTTATCTTATAACTTGGTCTGTTAATGTTTTGCTTTAAACATTTACATATGTGCTCAAGAAAATTTTTACATTATTTGCAGTACTCAAAGTTACTAAAAATATACAAATTTGAGCTTTGTAGTAACTAAAGGGACATTTTTGTAGCAATTACTATTTTCCCTAATAATGCAGTCAATGGAAAAATCAAGCCCACTCAGTGTACTATTGGCAAAGGCTGGGAGGAAGGAGCTAAGGAGGAATATAGGGATTGGTAAGATCAGCCAAATCACAGGCAGAAGAGATTCTGTAGGGTTGTATTTTGGGAATGCTGAATAGTACCTTGAATTTTTAAAAATACACTGTACACACTTCAAGTAAATGGTAAAGTAGGGGGATTAGCATGATGATAAATCTTTCGCCAGACTTCTTTTTTCTGAAGAGTTTGATATATAAGAGATGTGTATTAAAAATCATAATAGGCACAGCAGTTGCTGCATTACTTTTATCTTAAATGATTGTGAATTCTTTGAATTTAGCTCAGTTGGTTAGGACATGGTGTTAATAAAGCCAGAGTTGTGGGCTCAGTCTCCATATGGACCATTTAGTTGGACTTGATGATCCTTGCAGGTCCCTTCCAGCTCAGAATATTCTGTGAATAAGATACATATTACTTAGAAGTAAATACAACCCAAATTTTCTTGCACAGCCACACCATATGTCTAATTTTTAATGAAAAATATTAATTTTAAAGAAAATTTAAATACAGCAGAATCTGTCTATAACCCTGTTCTATTTAATTTTGGTTCATATGCATAATTATATTCTCAATTTATCACAATTATTTCAAAACTTTTTATTTGTCTAAGAAATCGATATAAAGCAGAGCAATTTCAGTTGAAGTTTGTATATGAAATGCTTTATTTCATCTGAACTTTTTAAAAAGTGTAAATTAATTAGGGTCTTTCATTCAGTAGGTTTTGGGAATTTACCATCTAAATTCCTTTGTCTTCCTTGGAAAGCCTGTTTAATATGCTTTGCATGGTTTCTTCACATAGCTATGAATGTATAATGCATTGCTTAAATGTCACTGGAAATACTACTGATTGAACATAAGGAACTTCTGGTACAATAAAACGTGTAGTTTCTGCAGATAATATTGCTTGCTCTCTCAGTGGTATCAGTTTTACTGGAAGTTCACTCTCCAATGAGCTCTGACAAAGATATATGTCATATCAGATGATGAAAAAAATTCATCATTGGTTAAGAGTCCTTTGGTGGTCAACATGCCTCTTGCCCTCAAAACAGAGTTCAACCAAAATATAAGTGATGTGTTGCTTCTTGCAAACACTGTACAACTAAGAGAAATGGAACAGGCTAGGAAATGAAGGTGGGTTCTATTCTCAGATGGGAGAGGGAAAACTGCTGCAAAGCTCGAGTGGGTTGAGCTACTCAGTCAGCTACACGGCCAACAGTGTGCTTGTGGTGCTGTCATCTGCTCACTGCAGTCAGTTCCACCATTGAACAACTGGTGATTACAAGTAAGAGAGTGTAATAAAGATGCCACAAAGCTTTCTTAATCTTATTAATTCATTTTTTCAGATTTTTTCCTCAATATCCTGATCTATAATTTTCTTGATTGACAGCAGATATCAATAAAAAGCAGGTATTAAAAAGGTCTGCAAAACTTGCAGGCACAGGGGTTCTGTTAATTTTCACTACATAAGTTGCCATGAAGAAGAAGTCTTCATATATCACCAAAAGGAGATTTCAGAACTAAGACAAAATCAAATTCATTTCACATGGATAACTTACAGCACACTACCTCTTTCACATTCCAGCTCATTACTGTATGAAAGCCATGAGAAGTACTAGATGTGTTGTTGTCTTTTATAAAATAACCAATGGAATAAAGGACAAAGGTAGATTTGTTGGGTGGAATTTTCTATGTAAAAATGTTCTGAGAAAATAGGTCCTCTTTAGAAAAAATAAAAATTGGGGTAAATTTGAAGGCCTGGAGCCAGAATTTGGACTTATTTAAAAAAGTGTGTCTGGGGAGATTGGTAACATTTAAAAAAATGGTGAACTCAGCAAATTAAGCAAATTTTAATATCAAAACAGGAAAAAAAATGCCAGCAAAAATTTTCATTGGCAGGTGGATTTCATATTATGAGTATTTGGAAGAGACTAAAATATCCTTGTATGACAAGCACCTTATAAAATGAAAATGGTTCAAAACCTAATATTGACCCTCTTCATGCATGTCTGATCATTGCTGGCATTTCATGAATTACTGCTGTAGGAAGGGCAGACCTCAAAAGTACAGTCTACAAACCCCATCACTCTCAGCACAGAGGAATGCTGAAAACAGAAAACAAACAAAATAAGGTAACTTAAAATTACTTTTTAAACAGAGGCTATAAAAAATTCCTCTCTCCTGCTTATGAAAAGGAAGGCAAACTACAATTTGAAAGAAAAAAAAGATGCAGCAGACAACATCCAGCCTAACAAGACAGAGGGGACAGCCTTAGTGGGTATTCTAAGAGCCATATATAGATATAAGCCCTTTAAGCCAAGTTTACTGTGCTGTTGAGGTTGTGATGGTAATTCTGATTATTTAGATGATTTTACTGTCTGCTTGCAATTTATTATGATGTCCTTTTCCTGTAAAAAGTAGTGTCTGATTCATGTACATCCATGTGCATGGATGAGCAATTTGGTGACAACCTAGCTGACTGAGCAGAGATGCTCAGATGACTGTAGAATAAAGATTAGAGGTCACTGCAAGGAAAGGGGCAGGAGCAGCAGAAGCTGAGGGTCCACTCAAGGGACTCAGGAAGCAAATATGGCCATGCTCTGGGGGTGTGGGTCCCTTCTTAGAGATGAGGATGCTGTGTTCACAGGAGTGCAGATGAGGGTAGATGTACTTGTGACTAAAATGAAAGGACCAAGTAACAAGAATAGTATTAAGCTAGAAAATAAGCAGCTGCTATTAAAACTCCTTTCTTAATTTGTATTTCCATTCTATTTTACTCCTTTGCTATGAGACTATTGCTAAAATTTGCATTTTCTTGTTTAAATTTTATTTAGACTTTCCCTTTGAATTTAAAATCTTTTTGAGTCTTTGTGTAGCTAGGAGTTTCAGTGTTCTCCTCAAAGACATGACTGTTTTGGAACGTCCCTTTTCTTATATCTTTCTGCTTACCAAACACACTTTATTAGTGATCATCTGGCACTTCTGTTTAATCTTTAAAATGTTCTTTTTATATTCTCAGCCTACACTTGCTGTTCTTCACAGTCTCTTCTGTATTAGTATAAATATCATATCTCAGTAAATAATAGACCCAGATGAATAACTGGGTTTGATAACTTTTTATCTCTAAAAGTATTTGTTTGTGGACCCCATTGCCAATGCCACAACGTCACAGTGGAGAAATGAACAGGGGTATAGATGTTGGCAAAAAAAGCTTATAAATCTTGAAAAAAAAATTAATTTCCCATAAAGAATCATAACAGAATCAGAATCTCTTTTACATTTACCCCTATTTTCTTAGTCACACAATCATTCAATTTAGATTAAGACAATAATTAACAGACAGGTTATTAAAGATGTTTGAGTAGGCAGGTAAATGTTAAAACCTCTTGAGGAATTTGAAAGTAATGCCTGGGAACTCAGCTCGGTTATTGCTGAAGACCCATGTATGGTCAAGGTATAGTTTCACTTACTTCCATCACTCCACTTTCAAAAGACTGAGCTTTTCTGACTTGATTAATTTTCTATTTTTGTTATATATCACAGTGGAAATATCAATCAGGTAAATGAAGCTGAACCTTGAATAGCCAGCACCCATGACATTGGGGTTAATTCTAGTGTGGTCAAAAATTTTCAAAAATATTTTTAAGCACAGCAAGTGGACTAATTCATTCAAAGATGGTTACCTGAAAACTGGTACTTTGTCTGTAGTTAAGATCTATTAAAATGTACTCAAATGGTTTATGATTCTTGCTGCAGTTTACTGTAAAAATACCTCATAATCTATGAGTAAATTGTTTGGTTTTATGTTTTTTGGGGTTTTTATTTCGTCTATACTTTTTGATTCTGAGTTATTTTCCCTCTTTATACCTGTAACTTGTGTGCTGGTAAATGCTTTAAACTTTGTACAGTGCTGTGGACAATGGATATGCTTTTTAGCTGCCCCAAGAAGCATATAGACTTTTTTTTTCTTTAAAACTGCAGTTCAGATAACATATAAAAAGATCATATAGAACTCATAAGAACCTATCTACAGAAAGAAACTTGGAGTTTCTTGTGTTTGTTAGTTTTCTCACTAGGAGATATAATATTCAGAAACAAAATTTACAAGGTGCTTGATTTAAAAGATAGCTACTTATCAGTGTCAAAACAAAGCCAGAAGATGAAAAGAAACTTGAAAATTTCCCAATACTGAAGAAATCCTTTACTTTCTTAATAGCAAACCTAAGGCTATTAAATCTTCCAGATCTGCCAGTCCTGGAATGTCCTCCTGTAACAGAAAAGTCAGATGCATTGAATTGAAAGTGATGCAAGCAAGTAAGGACAGCTATCCTGCTTCCCATCTGTTATGTGAACAGGCCTGTTCACTTGTTCTAACTTGAGAAGTGTTACCCCTGGGTCTTGCATAGTAGGCTCATTTTCATTGTCATTGAGCTTTGAGTTGGCTATGGCCATAAAAGGCATCTACAGAAAGGGTGCCTTGTTTCTTCCCAGAAATAGAACCAGAACCTGAGGCTGCAGTCTGAAAGATGAAAGCTCGTGTCTCTCTAAAAGGTCTTACTAGAACACCTCCTCCTTGAGCTTTCTCTTCTATAATTTTAGGTTTAAATTAACTACTATTAGAGAACTTGAGGCACAGTCCTCTCAAAAAATAAGAAATGTGTGCTATGAAAGGTAAAATACCATCTGAAGTTTAGATTGATATTAAAAGACTGACTAATGATACAGTGCTTAAAACTGAAGAAGAAAATCTCAGGCCAAGTCATTTGGCAAATGTGATCCATTACACGAATAGACATGCCAGTGCTGCAGGGGATCTTTGTCTTTCTCATTTCTCTCAATTTAGCTCTTTTAATTTGTGATTTGTAGCTATCTATCTTCAGCTTGAAATTATATTGTTGTCCATTCCAAATCTTATGCCTTCAGCTCCTTTCTCTCATTACATAAATATTAGTAACTGTCCCTCCTAGCTACTTTTGAACTTGTCTCTGTTTTGAGATACAAGATCTAGTTTTACTACATATAAAGGAACAAAAAAGAAATATCAGCCACTGTAAAAAAACATTAAAAAGGAGAGGAACAAATAAACAAATAACCTCCTAACTAGACAACTCAACAAGAAAAAACAGCGAAACCACCTTCTAAAATCCTGCTGTCTTTATTGCTCCTGTAGGTACCATTAATCTCTGAGAATTTTTCATTCTTTTCAGGCAGCAGTCACTAAAATGGAAGAAAATTTCTAGTGGTTGTAGGCTCTTAATTAACTATGGTAAAGAAATTTTTGCAGAACTGAGGGCATCATCAAGAAATTAATAATTGATGTGGTGGTTCTGCTCTGCTGTACTTGTTAATATTCATTAATGGCCATTTTCAAAACTGAAAACAAAGTGATAAAGATATACTGGAAAATATGCAGTAGAGAGATGTAGCAGAGGGGAAAGAATACATGTAGAATAAAACCACAAGAAAATAGAAGGAAAAAAGTAGATACACAAAGTAGAAAGATTTGTATAATTATTAAATAGAGGAGGAGAGAGAAAGATATTTCTATCTTTAATCATAGAGAGAAAAACAGAAACATTGATGAATTTAGTAATTTCTTTGGAATATTAGAACACCAGATGAAATCCTTCTGTAAGTGAAGGCAGATGTGAGATTCTGAATAAATATTTGATCTTTTTATTGACTATGCAACACAGTATTGAACAATGTATTTATAACAGTATTCCCATTTAAATAAAAAAACTTAGGGTTTTTTGTCAGCAGTCTAATTGAGTATTGTGTGTTGCACCAGATATATCATGCAGCAACAGTTAAGCCTCCTGGACATATAACACTCCTATTTATGTTAGAACTGAAGGCATTTTCTTCAAGCTTCATGTTCAGTAATATCTAGTGTGATCTTAACTGTGCTCACTATTTGTTAACCTAGGTTCAAATTATTTAAACTTAGTTATCTAAACCTTCATGCATGTGGTAGAAATAACTAAACTAACCTCAGAGTCTCTGTCCTGGCACAGATGATTCACAAGTTAAAATCTGGAGAAATTAAGAGAAGTGCAGTTGTCATGAACATAAATAAATCTGCATCCAGACTGAAATAAATAAATCAAAACATGTTTTTTAATGAGCAGAATGAATGGTGTTTCAATACGAAGCAAAACTAAATAAACTTTGAAAGTTTGGTTTAAATAATGCCTATACCTTTTACAAAATCAGTTCACACTGCTGAATTTCAGCCAAGAAATATTTCTCTTGAGGAATTTTAGTGAATCCTCATTTGCAAGAGAACAGCACTGAGAACTCAGTCCTGCTTTTGTTGCTAGCAATTATAATTTGGTTTGCAGTGTCACTGGCAGTGGAATCAGACCAGAGACTATATCTGTGGTGTTTTGTTTCTTTTTCGCAGGTTAGTAATGAGTCCATTCTGTTTGTATGTGTGAACGTAGGAGTTCAACTGTGTAGCTGCAATTATCTGTGAGGAACAAACTGGAAATTAAATCTCCTTTGGGACCTCTATTACGTAAATTTAAAAACTCAAACACATAAAAGCAGTGTGAATTCAGCAGAGGAACATGCACTACCTTTCAAAATTTGCAACACATGCCATGCTCAGGAAAACAGGTTAATCTGCTTTCCTTCTCTGTCTTTTGAAATACCACCATGACATATTTATTAAATCTGTGTATTTTATGCCAGTGAGTATAGATTTCATTTTTTTCTTATTTATAACTCTCAGCTATTTATGTATTTATGTATTTATGTGTAATTACTTATATATTTATGTATTTATTATTTATGTATTGATAAAACTTCCCCTCTTGATCTGTATTTAACCTTGACAGTGTCTGCAAGTACTGTATCCTATGTAGTCCTTCACTTGGGCTGTTTTTCAAAGGCATTTAAAGCATGGAGAAAAGTGTGTCATTTGACTGCTGGGTTAGTAAATTCAGAATGTGCATTATAAAATGAATGCCATGTACATGTAATTAAGAAGAATAAATTCAAATGCTAGTTTTGAAGTTTGATAAAGTTACATTTTGCCACATGCATGCACATGAATCAATCCATATTTCTCTCATACATTTGTCACTGTTTATTTTTTTTTTAACTTATAGTAGCTACGTCTGTGATAAATAGCCTCCTCCAAAAGAAATATTCCAACAAGGTAATAATTATGCTACAGAGTACAATATGGACTGCACAATTTGCAACATGCATTCACTTAAGGTAATTGATTTTTAAAAGAAATTAATGTATTTTCCTAACGTTCTGGCTGATAAGCTCTTCAAATATATTTTCTAAAATATGGTCTTGAATGCTTTAACACATAAGCCTGATTGCTTTCTTTTCCAACAAAATTGTGGTAATTCTTGAAGATTTGGTGGAAATTGAAGCATGGAAGTATTTGAGGAACTGGCCTTTGAATCTTGGGTTTCTCTTCTTCCAGGTGACGAGAGAGAGAGGCCAATGTTGTCTGAATGTGTATTTCTCTTCAGTTAGCAACAATCGAGACAAAAGATTTATTTTTTTTTTTCTACTGTCTGTCCTTATTTATTTGTTCTAAATTCATAGAATCACAGAATATCCTGTGCAAGAAAGAACCCACAAACATTATCCAAGTCCAATTCCTGGCCCTGCACAGAGCAGAACCAAGAGTAATACCATGTGCTTCACAAATGTTGTCCAAATACTTCTTGAACTTCGTCAGGCTTGGTGCTGTGACCACTTCCCTGGGGAACTTGTTCCAGTGCCCATCAATGTTCTGTGTTTAAAACCTTTTCCTAATATCTTAAAACCTCCCCTGACATAGCTTGATGCCATTCCCTTGGGTTCTGTCACTGGTCAACCCTGAGAAGGGATTAGTGCCTGCCCCTCCTCTTCCCCTCAAAAGGAATTTGCAGACTGCAATGAGGTTTCCCCTCAGTCTCCTCCTCTTCAGGCAGAACAGACCAAGTGACCTCAGCTGCTCCTCATTCAGCATCCCCTCAAGGCCCTTCACCATCTTTTTTGTCTTCCTGTGGTGCCCATTAATAGCTTTACATTTCTTATCTTGTGGTGCCTAATCCTGCTGCCAGGACTCGAGCTGAGGCTGCCCTGTTGCAGAGCAGAGGGGACAGTCCCCTCTCTTGCCCAGCTGGTGATGCTGTGCCTGATGCCCCCAGGACAGGGTTGTCCCTCCTGGCACCCAGGGCACTGCTGACTCATGTTCAACTTGCCTTGGACCAGGACATCCAGGTCCCTTTCTCCTGAACTGCCTTTCAGTGTCTCATTCCCCAGTCTATCTGTACATCCAGGATTGCCCTATCCCAGGTGTAAAATCCAGTGCTTTCCCTTGTTGAACTTCGTCTGATTGGTGATTGCCCAGTCCTCATTTATCAAGGTCTTTCTGCAGGGCCTCCCTGCCTCTGAGGGAGTCAACAACTCCTCCCAATTTAGTATCATCAGCAGACTTATTGTAGTATCCCTTCAAGTCCTGCATCCAGGTCATTCATAAAGATGTCAAGAGCACAGGACCTAAGATGGAGCCCCACTGGTGACAGGTCCCCAGTCTGATGTCACCCCATTCCCTGTAATCCTTTGTGCCCAACCTGTGAGCCAGGTGCCAGCCAGTGAGCCATCATGTACCCATTGCATGATGTATTTATGCTGCTGTGTACTGGACATTTGGACCAGAAGAATTTTGTGAGAGACAGTATCAAAAGCTTTGCTGAAAAACAAGAAGATTGTATCAACTGACTTTCCTTGATCAGCTGCGTGGTTTACCCTGTCCTGAAGAGAAGTCAGGTTTGACAAGCAGGATGTTCCACTCATAAAGCTGTGGTGACTGTGACCAACGACTGCATCTCCACTGCAAAGGAAGTTTGAGACTGCTGAGACTGTAGCCTTTTATGAGAACAACATATCAACCTCTTACTCATTCTCGAGAATACTGCACAGATTGGCCACTTTCTCCCATAGTTCCTTCAGCAGCAGACACAGCCCCTTGACAACAATATATCTTCTGCAAAAGGAATGACTGATAGCCCTGTGTCCTAGGGTGACTTTTTGATCCTTGTATCCCCAACTGTCTGCTTTGTTTGTGCTGTATATTGATTTCTGTGCCTTTAAGACTGGTTTTGAGAGTGAAAGCAGGGAGAAGAAGCTCACAGTTTGTTTGGGAAAACAGCGTTGACTCCTCTGCGTTCTTTCTTCAGGACTGGGACAGAGATCTTTTTGCTTTTAGTTAGTTTAGCTAGCTGAGGCAGAGAAGCTTCCTGGACTGTTATTTTTTTTTTCTTGGGACTGTTTAAACCTCCTCTGGACTGAAAAACCAAGAGGAGTACTGGGAGCTGGCACCTGCAGCCCACTGGGGCCTGGACCTCTGGAGGGACTGATAAGAGACTGAGAGAGCCAAGTTAAACCCACAGTGGGGACTTTCTGAACTTGCCATCTCATTTCAGAGCAACAAAAGGTTTTATTGTTTAATATTTTTCATTCTTTGGGCTTGTGGGCCCTTTGGTTTTTAAATAAATAGTTTTTTCCACTTTTCTCCAAGGAAATTCTTTCCAGGACCAGTTGGCGGGGGGGAGCCGTTTGGGTTTGCTCCCCGGAGGGATCCTATTCAGGCTTTTCTCTCCTAAATTTTCCCTAAACCAGGACACCCTGGTCTCATGGAGAGGCATCAGGGACTCCTGTCAACCTGAGACATGAAGAGGTACCTCTGCCATCAGAAGTGTGTCTGGATGGAGATGTCTTACATAGCTACTGCAGTGACTCCATGCTGCTACGTTTTTATACAATGGAGAGTTAGTGATTGACGATGTAGTAGTTGTATTTCTTCTAATCTTCTACACTGTTCACATCCCAACAATCACAGATACTTATTACACCTCATTTTTCACTAACAGTGGACATTTACCTTCCACCTTTCCATACTGAGATTTCTAATGAATAATATATTCTCTTTTTGCAATAGATTATTAATGTTATTTGGGAAAAATACAGAAAATAAATACGATTATTTGCTCAGCAAGATCACAGAAAAGTACTGCATTACAGTATTTTTACATTAGTTTGAGAACTGGAAATAAAATGCTACATGCACTTATATGCCAATAAATTTCTCTATTTAACTAAAAAAATTTAAAGGAAAATGTCCTTGCATGATTAAATGTCACCAACATTGCCATTACTTACTATTATAAAGTTAATTTGGTAGTCTAATTCAGCAATAGTGCGAGATAAGAGCTGATGAGTTAAGTAGTTTAATGGAACTTTCCTTCTTGCAGGAGGTCAGAATTTATCAAATTTTTCCTGTTTCCTAGCTCATATCATCTAAAGTCTTTCCTTCTCTGTGTCTCTGTCTGAGAGAAAAGGAAGAAGTGTGACAGAAGAGTTAATCCATTTATGAGTCATATGTGACAGACAAGAATTAAATCCAAGAATAAATTATAATAATTACATAAACTCTGCATCCTTAAAAGCCAAGACAATTAACATGTAAAATGTGGTAACCTCCTGCCAAGACAATTAACATGCAAAATCACGGTCATTAAGGCCAGCACCAAAGGCAGATGTTATTGGAGAGAGGGATTTTTGCTTGAGATATTGAAATATGAAGGTGAAACAAGAAAATGGACAGTTAATTTTTTTTTTTTTAGCACAGACTAGCAGGGTAGCTACAAGCAATGGGAGAGGTATAATGGGTAATACTTCTTCCTTGCTTGAACAGAACTAGCTGTTGTTTAAAAATGAGCTTGCTAACCCAAAGGTTTTACAAGGTTTGATTCAAAGGAGAGAAAATTAGTATTCCAGGTATTTAAAAGCAAGAAGATTATTTCTCTGGCTGACTGGCTAGACAAAAGTGTCAAACAGATGAAAGGGAATCTAAAATCACATGATGATGTAACTTGTCTGATATTTTCTGGTTTAAATTTCTCTAAGTATGGTACATGCGATATTATGCAAATTTTCTCTTATTTGAATCTGATTAAATCTATTAATAAATCCTAGTTTTAGTTATAACACTTGAATCATTGGATTTCCCAAGGAATGGTTACACAGACTGTTCCAAAGAGGTGAAAATATGTTTAAGGCTTAGGATGATATCATGAAGGGAAATCATCTTTAAGTGTGGGGCACTCTCAGAAGGGATACAGAAATTATCTCCTGGAGGACAAGAAGTTTAGGACAAATGATAAATGCTGTAGTTTCCTGTCCAGCTTTTCTAAAGGACACAGACAAGGTCTTTAAAAGGACAAGTCACTGGTTGTCAGATATCAGGGGATTTCCCCACCCCCTCCTTTTTTAAATTTTTTTTTTCCTTGTCTACTTTGAGAAGTGTGAAAGAAAGGTGGAAAACTGACAAATATATACAGCAAAAACAAAAGTAGCAAATGAGGAAAGGCAAAGGAACAGACAAAAAAAAAAGCCAATAGTGATGAAAAGTGGGACACAGGCAAGAGGGCAAGACAGGACACAAAGCTGAGGATGAGTTTACTGAAATATGGCACGATGTTGCAACCGTTTCTATGATCATGCAATCTGCTATTCTATTAAATTAAGCTTAGCTGTTTGCTATGCTACATGGTTCTCTGAAGTAAAATTTTCTTGTTGTGGCAACAGAATGTTCTATATCCTGAAGAAAGTCTCTGGAGTATGCGCTATCCAGGATCACTGACCTGTCAAGTCCGTACTCTACAGCCCTGCACTGATAAGAGATGGTGTTCTTTTTCAGTGTTCATCCAACCATCCCCCTGCCTGCAGAGTTCCCGGAGAGTACAAAACACAGTTTCTTTTATAATCATCCATGTAGAGAAGAATAGCACTTTTTCCATTCATTCTCACCTTAAATAATGCTGTCTTATCAGGTCTCATGCATGACACAAGTCTCTGAGTAGCCAGAAACCTTTGCCTCAATGGGACTTTATCAGACAGCTATCTGCTTTTTTCTGATTCTATTATTGTTACTGATTGTCAGGTTGCCCCTTGAAGAAATAAACCAAAGTGAGTATGTATTGCATGAGCTTCAAAACACCTGTGTCTGCCTTGAAGTTAAGGTTAACAAAGAAAAACCCGCTCTGCATAGAGGAATATGACTTCTGTCTCACCCATGGTGCACAAGAAACTCTCACCAGCATGCCTGATTTCTCATAAGCGCACATATTTCAAGTGTGGAGGAACCTGTTTACATTTCTACCTGGCATTCTTCATTCTCTTCATTGTAACTCAAATTAACATGGGTGCCTCTTCAAAGTGTTGGAGTAATTGACCAGCGTAAAATACAATCTTCTTCTCCAAAATTCTGGAATATTGAACAAAATTGAGTGCCCTGGTTAATCTATGGACTATTTTTATACAGTTTTGGTGGAGTAGTATTGACCTCTTTTCAAGTGTTTCTCAACCTGTCTTCTATGATCTGCACAAACACTTAAGTAATTTGCTTCTAAAACAGATTTTCTTGTTGCTTACTGGATGTTATTCTGTTCTCTCGCTCTGTCCTTTCTGTACTTCTAATTTTTATTCCAGTGCTTGAATGTCATCAGCAAGTTGTTTTTTCTTTTTTTTCCAAATCATTGACAAAGAAACTAAAAAATTCCTAATCTAAGGTGAGATGTTTCTTCCTAATTCAGTATTTTAATCTTTAACATTTCACTTTGTTTATGATATTTTACACAGCTTTTAATCAAAATAATCAAAATAATTTCTGTGTATCCAAAGGGATTTGAATTAATTTTTCAGGTAAGATTTCATTTTTCGCTTCATCAAGAGATTTGCTGATGTGTTTCACATGTAGTGCTTTATTTCAACTAGTGATTTTGTAATCCTATTTTTAAAAAACAAAGTTATAGGAGTAAAATATTATCTTCTTCCTTTATAGATATAAAATACTTTTTTAATACAGAAAAACTGATGCATAGCAAAACTAGTTGTGCTTGCATTCAGCAGGAAGTGAGGCTGGCTCATTGTCAGGGGAAAAATATAGTAAAAAGGGGGGGGAAAAAAAAGAGACAGAAAGAAAAAAAAGAACATGCCAAAGTGAATAAAAAGCATTTTGAACTATGGTAAAAGAGTATCTATACTAATGCTTACCTCTGACTGTAGTAAAAAAGAGGAAAAAGTTCAATAAGACTTACCAAATATATCCCCTTTCCGCTACCTTCTCCTGCTCTGGCTTCATGTTTGAAGGGATTTATGGTTCAGTGAGTTCCCATATCAGAGATTGACCGACATTAATTTTATTAACTTAACAGACTTCTTCAGCATTAAATGTCACAGAAAACTGGTTTGATATTGTGCAAGTACCAGTACGGAATATTGCTTGTGACAATATTTCTTCCAGATCTTGATCACTTCATTTATGTTTCTGCATTTCATATTGTAAGAAGCACTGAACAGAACTCTCACTTATGACCTTTTCTATGTAATTCATGGTTTATACACACACATTATAACTCCCCTCAGTTATTGTTTTGTGGTTTTTTCCAGGTTGTAAACTCACCTACTTTTTCTTGTAAGAAAGTTATTCCATATCTCTGGTCACCTCCACTGCATACTATTCTATTCCAGATTAAATTGGCAGCTGCACATACAATTGAAGGCACAAGGACAGCATAGGTTACAGTCGTTTGAGGGCTGTTTCCTGTTTAATTCGTAGTGTGCTTTCTAATACTCATTTTGGCCCTCTGATGGCTGTGACCATTCAGGTCATGTTTTTGCAGTCTGCAGACTGATATATTTATCTGCAAAAATAAATCCAAGATAGCTTGAGTGATAAGAGTTCATCTGAAAAGTCATCATTTTGTCACTTTGTGGAGGTTATTTTTCCACTTTCACATGTGGGTCGTTTACATTTGTAAACAGTGAGTTTATCTTTCATTTGGTTTTGACACAGATCCCTTATTGTCTTAATCATAAAACAAAGACGCTCTTTCAGCTTCTCCACAGTGGATACTAGTTCAAAGAATTAATTTAGTTTTTCTTCTACAGCATTCATTTCTTTGGTAAGTGTGGAAAGTAAAACAAAGATGTACATGACCAACACAAAAAACAAGAAAGCAGTAAAAAGAGAAAGGAATTAAAAACTGAGGAAAGGGAACCTATAAAATCTGAAATTGCATGGACTACTTGAATGGCAATCACAATAATTTCTGTAGCAAGACATAAACCCCACAGTCTCCAGTTAGCTCAGATCCCTTGCCCTAGAGAGCAGCAATGGAAGCCTAACCTACCTGTTTGGATGTCTGTGTTTTGAATTAATAAGGTATATGGCTGGTGGATATCAGTTGTAAATAATTAACCATTTCCCAAGTGCTGTACCTTTCTTGTTTTCTGGATAAAAATCTACTTTCTGAGATAAAGTGACTTTTTTTCCTATCTGCATGGTGAGAGAATGCCTGGAGGTGGAGAGTTTCTCATGCAGATGGAGATGAGTGTGCTGAGTCACTGTCCTTTGGTGTGTGACAGACTTCGTACAAGAAGTTGGAGAAGGCTTCAGTCTCTCTTCTGTACCTGAAGTACAGAATTAAAATATCCCTCCTCTTACGAAAGTTCTTCTGATGTAATTTCTAACTTTGAAATAAGTCTTTTAAAAGAGCTGAATTTGATCAGTTTGAATACATTCTACATGGAATTACTTATTGTGTTACACCTCTTTTTCATTGACCATTTCCCAAGTGCTGTACCTTTATAAAGGTCCATCTAAATATAACATCATTTTGTTCTGAATATGCCTTTTTTGAATGTTTACTTGGCATTTGATAGATAAGCCCTCTAAATAATCTAACTCTAAGAAAGTCTTCGTCAAAAGGTCATTTTTTAATGCTGAAAAGATCACCATGATTTTTTTCTAAAATTATCTTCTTTTGCCCTCTCAGATTTTTTGTATAATGCTCCAGAACTAGTTTATACCTCTTGAGACCTTTTCTGCTATGGGTTTTTGATTGCTAGATATGATATTCATCAGTAAACATTAATTGGGGGATGGCAGAAGGGGGCTGTCTCTGATTACATCTAGCAGGTTTGAGCAACAGAGACAATTCCACTATGGCACAGAGTAACTTGCTCCTTGCTCCTGATCCACTAGTGATGCACAGGAATGTTTGCACACATTCAGGGGACAGAAAAAAGTGCAGTCAGTGACAGCCATTCAATTATTTCCTATGTACTCAACTCTGACTTCTCGCATTGCATAGAGACAGCAAGACTATTCCCTGATAAACATACAGCTAATCATCTATACCACTATCAAATAGATTACTTGACTGCTACTGTAATATGCATTCTCTTTTCCTATCCCTATCTTCTCAGTGATTATTCCATGGATTTTTCCCTTTATTGAAGGTCCTACTTTTAGAGCTAGTATTTTGTTAAGTCACCATTGTCACAAATCTTATGCCTTTAGTTCAGCTATCACATTTCCCCTTTTCTGTTTCTTCCAGACTTCTTCTTGCTTTTTGCTGCCTTGCTTCATGTAACTATTTGCTTACTGAGGATTATTTAACTATTAGTGGAAAATTTCCATGGAGTATCTGTCTTCTTAAGTGATGCTAGGATCAAAATTATGAGGAAGACTGTGCAACTGAACAAGTAATTTCATTGTGAGTGCTTAGTCATATTTATTGTAGAAGAAGCATTTGGATTAGGGGTTTTTTCTTTATTAAAATATGATTTTTCTATGTCGCTTTGCAGATATAATTTAACGGACATAAAATCTTGGTGATAGCTTTGAGGGATATTATACAAAATCCTCAGATAAATGTATTATAGAGGGCATTAGAATCACACAACAGGACAGATCCCTCTTTCATAGTGCCTTTTAAATAAATAATTAACTGGCAAGCAAAGGGAAACATTAAAAAATAGATATTGTATTGGAAGAAGATAATAATTTTTTGTCTATATTAAATAAATTATCTTAAACCCAAGTCAACCAGTCTTGATACTGCACCATCCTTGTATGTTCTGATTCTTTTCACTATTTCCCTTTTTTTCCACCAGATAATGAAGAGGTACTGTTGTTGTCCTTTGAAATATATAGAGATTACATTGTAATTACAAAGTTAGTGCAATTTTATTTTTACAACCCCAAACAAAATAAACCCCTTAGTCTAAGAAAGTAAGATTATTTTAATATGTCAGTCTCATGTTGTAGAGAAGTTCCGTTATGGTAAGTTGAAATAAACTTTTGTTAGCTTGCATGCTGTATTTTTAAGTACTCATTGATTTTCACAAGTTGACTGTCAACCTGTAGACAATACGACCGGAACATGGCTTGATAATTTAGTGTGCTTATGATAACTCCCTCACTTGATTTTATGATTTCTGGCTTTCTTAATAAATGCATGTTTTGCAGTGATCTATTGAAAAAAATGGGCTCTTAAGTCTTCAAGAAGGATTCCAAAACAAAAGCCTCTAGTGTGCTTAGGAATTGATGCTCATTCTCTTGAAGTATTATAGATGAAGTCTCTAGTTTCTTATTTATCCTTACAGAGTGCAAACACTATGTACATCTCATCTATTTCAGATCATATCCTCTTCATTCAGAATGCATAATCTGTTTTATTCGGCTCTTGTTTCTGAAGTGAAAGGAAGAAGCAGAGCATAACCTCATTTGAATTAACATCAGCATTTCCAAATGCTCCATTATTTTTCACACAGCTATGAAGACTTGTAATAGCTGTGATCTCAACTTAAAAATCTCAGGTTTATTGGGGTTTTTTGATAAATCATGTGTACAATAATACAGTAGAAAGATGTGGAATGAACTAAGGTGAAAATACATAGTGTAGTCACAATAACTGTGAGCAAGATCTACAAAATCAGCTCATCTGGATTGACACCTGCGATATTAATTCTGCATGAAAGTGCACATCCTGTATATTGCCTTTCCACTTGGCCTGTGTTACTGTAAGTACATTATATGACTCCAAAGTTCTTAATTCATCACAGGACACTTACTTCACTTATTTTTTGCATTTCTTTGTTTTGCCAATTTACTAAGGAGGAAGTATTGTGCTTTCCAAAAATACCAGAACAAGAAGGATGTGATGTGTTTGAAATAATTCCATTTGCATGAAAATTGATTTTAATTGCACTGCTTGAGACAGATGTAAAGGTTCAGTGGGTCATTTAGAAAAAAGAGTAATTTGAAATCTTAATAGTGAAGCCTTAGTCTTGATGAACTTTGTTTCCAGCATGGATGAGTCAACATCTTGTACTCAGGGCAAAATTTAAGGCTTACTAAATTAACAGGAGCTACCCACATGCACCCAAGGAATCAAACTATATGAATTTGTCAGTGACAAATTGTTTGAAACCAATACCCTTCTCTGACAGGTACCAGACGTCAGGAAGAGAAGAGGCTGCTTAGGGAAATTGCAAGTGTTAATGGTGTAGTTAAATCATGCCAAACAAACAGTTTTATTTTGGGGTTATGGGAAGGGTCTGTATGCATGTCCAGAAGTCTTTCCAGGATTTCCACCCTCTTCAAGACCTTTATTATATTTTTTAAAATATCATCTCTTCAGCTTTTGAGCAACGGCAAAGAACACCAACCAAATAAAGTCTTATTTTTCCTGATAGAATTTGGAAGAGGAAAGTTCTTGTTTGTTTGTTTTTCTTTCTGTTTAGTGCATTTTCCCCTTATTTATCTTCTTGCTTTCACTTTTTTCTCCTCTTCCTATTTATCTCTTTATCTTTATTTTATAGAACTGATTTCTTTTATAGGGACAAAAAACCTTGGCATTGATCACTATCTCCTGAGGCTCACCCAAGAAGTGTGTTCTTCTATTACATGAGTAGTTTTTGGAGGAATTCTGGTTCTTTGGCATTACTATGGTATGTAAAACACACAAGTTATATTATAAGGCATTTTCTAAAATTTGCAGGTTTTGCACAGCACAAGGTATTTTTAATTTTTTTTTGCCAATTGCAATGTTGAAAGGACTAGGGAAAAAAAAAACCCAGACAAGTAAAAAACCCCAATTTTTTTAATGCTTCTGAAATGCATGACTTAAGATATAATTAAATTTCAGTTTTAGAAATAAGGAAATCTAAATTATGTCAATGACTTGAAAGTCATATAAATTAAAATATGAGCAGAAATGGTTTCTATTTGACTTCAATTTTTTCATTATGTAAGATTCACAAGTTTCAGACTTAGGAATCTCTATTCTTACATCATTTTAATAATTGCAAATTTTAAAATGTAGATTGTAGTGATCAATTTGTGTCACAGAAACATACTATTTAGGCACAAAACTGTTTTGTTTGTTCTCAGGCACAATGACTAATTTAAAACGTGTAGGCTGTTTCACTTCCCTGACACATTCACCTAAATGAAAATATTTAGGTTATCTTTATAGCCTGGTAATTTTCTTTGCAATATGTGATTCATTCTTAATGTTGAGATTCAATAGATCAAGTTACGATAACCATATATTGTCTGAAACTTTTTGGATGAAAGCATAGCTTACTGTTTTCACTTAACTGTCAACCTAACAGGAGTTTAGAAAGGATTTGACTGTAATTTGTCACAGTTGTCTGAGAGAGAGAGTGAAGGAGAGAGATTCTGAGAAAAGATGACCTCCTTATGATCAGTGAAAAGTGCAGGAGCAGAAAGCAGGTTACTGCTCACATGAAGAGGAGTAAGAGCAATGATTCCTGAGTAGTATTGCAGAGGTAATTGTTAGGGCAATTATTACCATCTTTTCCAGTTAAGAATTATCACTGAGCTCAAAATTTAAAGCAGTTTGTCTGAAGCTGCTTTTCGAGTCCAAAGTTCATCAGTGTCTGTGTAAAGTGCTGCTGTCCCGTGAGAGACAGAGCGTGACAGTCTGAAGTCACAGTTTATCACAGGAACATATCACACTGATGTCATCTGCTGGGCTGCAGAAGCCTGTCCCAGTGCTAGGACTTCCTCAGGGACAGGAAATGAGCCAACTACAACACTTTTGCTGACAGCGATCCAAGCATTATTTTACTGTTCCATCTGTTTCTCTCTCTAGTCTATTATTTCTGTTCCATACAGAGAAAGGTCTTCTTCACTGTCTGTATATCATTAACAGCTCTGTGTAGCAAGGCTATCAAAATGCCATTCTGCTGTATATCTTTAATTACACAATAAGGAGCTGCCATAGTGAAAGGAAGGAATGGATTTTCTTTATATTTGTTTCTTTGGAACAGATAAAGAAATGCACCCTTTTCATTAAGCACAGAAGAAACTGTTCTGTTCCATATAAAATAAATGCATTAAAATTACAAAGGCATGTCCACTGATAAAACCTTCCAACCTGGAATCTAAATTCCTGGTGGAAGAAAAAGAAAGATTATTCATTCTCATTTCTTTTTGGCTTGTCTTTTCCAGCTCATTGGCCTGCTAAATGTGATCTCCTTAGGCCAAACTTGGTGCAAGTTTACCTACAATTTTCATTGAATTTGTATAATATATCTCTAAAATAATTTACAGCATGTTGAGCATAGAGTACCACTGCCTTATATTTTAACCCACCTATGAGGGAGTGAAGGAAATCCCTAGCCACTCAATTTTCTGATAAATTCAACACTTTATGTAGTTTATCTAATTATTAACTAAAATGTAAGCCTGGAAGTAATTGACAACTATTATTTATTCAAAACATACCTTAATGTAAACTGGGAGTAATACACGGGGAAAAAAGCATAAGCGAGAAGAAAACCAACCACATTTCTTTTTTATTTTAACATAAAATTCCTAAGAAAAGAAAAAGTGACTGCGTTTGCCCACAAATATTTATTAAAGAGAACACATTACTGAAGAAAATACATTCCTGAAAGCTCACATGTCTAAATCCATAAAAGAAGAGCTAGAAACTATCTTCTGTATTCTTCCCAATGGAGGTTTAATAACCTGTTTCTGCAAGAACATTACACAGAATAAACAACTCAGATGTATTTGGAAGCAAACACAATGGAGAAAATGTCTCTCTCGCTGTGAGAAGCTATGAAAATCATACTGAAAAGCTATGCAATATTGTATTCAAATCACAAGAGGAAAAAAAACTCATCAAAAAAAAGAAATTAGAAAATAAACTAAAACCAGGAACCCAGAGAACTCTTCCAGTGTAGACAGAAAATGCTCGAATTCACAATTACTGGTCAACACACAGAGAAATAAATCCTTACAATTTTATATCTAAAGAAAAATGCTATTTTCAAACCAATGATGGAGAATAAGCTCGGAGAAGTACTTACCACATCAAACATTTTCAACCTGGTTATTGTTGTGTGTCTTAAAATATCAGCACTGCAACCATAATTACTAAATTTCAGGAAATAGTGAAAGAATACTGCAATTTCTGGGACAAACTTAATGCAATTAAATGCAGTTCAGAGAAGTTCATGATGTCTGGGCCAAGCATTTAAAGTTGTTGATTCTTCCAAAACCTGAGTTGCTTAAAACTCCACTGTGATCATATTAGTTTGAACCATCCATTAAAAACATCAATGGATGAAGTGTTTCGTGTCTGCATGGACTGAAAAAGGCAGAGTAAAAAAGCTTCATTTCATCCACTTTCACAGCAAATTTAAAGGTGGCTAATTAAACATTCCAGCTCTTGTGTTTTCTATGCAACAGCAAAGAGCAACTTTGCAAGAGCAAAACATGAAAAATATTTTTTTTCTTTGTGTCTTTTGCTTTAAATGAAAGAAATCCATGATGAGCCAATAAAAATTTCTGTTTGATAGGGAGTTAAAAAAGAGAAACAGGAAAATTACAAAATTACTGGCATTCTAACTGCTTTCTTTGCAGTAGCAGAACAGGTTCCTTTATGCAAGTTCAGCCTATTTACCCCCAGCAAATGGGAAAGGGTGGAGAACTGAATCATCCAAACACAACAAATGGGAGCTGTACTAAATCACCCATTTCCTGTGCTGCTTCTCATCCATCCTTATATGATCGAGTTCTTTTTGTCTAATACCACAACATCCCCACATGCATCTAATGTCTAATACCACATGCATCCCCAACACAGTTTGCAGATCTTTCCCTGACGTTTTTCACTACTAAATGAGTGACCCAAGAGCTCTCTAGTTTCATACTTTTGTCTCCTACAAAAATATCACCTAGAACCATTAATGTGGGACTTTTGCTATCCCACATTTAGGGGTCACCATCCCCTAAATGGGAAGTGGGATTTCCTATGAATGGCAAATGCACTTCACCTGACAGAGTCATCCTTCTTCAAAAGTGGATATGGCTAAGTGAAGCATTAAAGGCTTTATTAGCCATGTAATCTAGCCTATATTCTTTTTTTGAAAAATTGTAACACTACAAATTAGGTGGTCTTGTTTTCATTGTAGCCATTCCTGTTTGTTTAGGCCATAATACAGGTTCTCCTATTACAGTATGATTGAAGATCTGTTATATTAAGAGTCTTGTACAGGCTTAAGCAGATAAAAACAACTCATAGGAAAAGTAATGCATTATATTTCCAGCTGTTAACAATACTGTTAAATAGCAAAAAAGTGTTGCAGTGTTAGTATTAGTGATAGCCTTCAGGTGTGCCTTCAGTGTGTGAGTGAGGTAGGTACTGCAAAAGCTGAATGACGCACTAGCCAACTGTCAGTGTTAAACGGGTGTTAAATGGAAAGGAATATTTTGTGAGATAGGTACAGATAATGTGGAGAAATAGCTGTGAGAGACACAAAAGGGTTTGCCCTGTGGCAGCCTAAACTGATCTCAGTGCTGCCTGCCAGAGTTTCACTCTCCTTCCATCAGGCCTTGGGCCAGCTCCAGCTGAGCTGACACAGAGTGCTGAATCATCAGAAAACCCTTGCCTTTACTGTCGGGTCTGTTTTGTGCTGACTTACTGTGCTGAACACAGGGTCTGGCAGGCAGGGAAGAGACTGGAATGCATCGGCAGGGGCAGCAAGATGAAATGGCACTAGACAAACCAGCAATTAGACTGCGTTTCAAGGCATTAAAATTGCAGCCTATACTGCATCTAAAGACAGTCAGCAATTCTGTATCCTGCATGGCCAGTTTATCATTGCTCTGACTGGTGTAAGATGAGAATTTGTCAGAAATAAAATACTGACTTGCCAAAACAAAACATGAAAGATGACAGAACTAGGAAAATAATTGTACCTCAATAAAAGGTCTTGGAAACCTAGTCCAACTGGAAAAGTATATAAGCCTATTTTAAGACGAATTTGTTGTTTTCCTGATTGTTCTGGTGATGCCAAGATGATTTTTTGTCTTTTCTTTTATATACCTTTTATATAAAATTTTTTGTATCCTCAGTACTCTTAGCATGCATACCTGTAATTCCTTAAGTAACAGCACAGTCCTAGTATTCTGTTAGGCCAGGAGACAAAACATCCTAAAGGCCTCATAGTAGGAGGCTGGAAAACCCTACGCTATCTCAGGAAACCAAGGTCCACTCTAGAACGTATCCTGTAAGCTAGAGATTTGGTCCATCCAGGGGGGAATTCCACAGATGGGGGAATATCACACCATTCATCCAAGCCTCCCACTGGAGCATCCTTGTTAGATATGCTAATTTGTTAAGTCTATAAATTGTATCCGTGATCTATGGAGTGTGTGCATTGCGGCGCATCCCACCTTGGTGAAGTGCTGCACCATAAGGATCCTTATTAAAATACAGAGGTAAAAACCCTTTATTCTTTAACTGTGTCTGGGTTTCAACTTTTTTAAAACCAGGAAAAAGCATCACTAGGTAAACAGTGCTGCTGTATGTTCTTTGTCAACATAAACTGGGCAAAAACTATAGCTCTATCTGGTACCAATCTCATCTTCTGCTGGAAATTGTTTCGGAGTATGCTAAGCATCAGCTATGTGACAAGGCTGAGAGTAATAAACCATACTACGCTTTGAAACATTCTTGATCAAAATATTTACCCAGTATTACGATTTCACTGTATTGTCTTCCAAGGCACTAAAAAAAATCCTTGTGCTGAGGGTGGGCATGGCTTCCTTGCAACATGTACCTGCAGCTGGGCAGGAGCAATCCTCCTTTTTCTACATGCTGGAGACACTCTGTGCCTTACCTCTCACACCTGCACTCCTTGATAAAAGTTTTCTCACCTCTGACCGCATGAACTCAAATTGCTCACACATCACCTACAACCCCTGCAATGATAATTATATGTTGGAATGTTCTGGTTTATACTGTATATGTGCAGGGGTTTTTTTTTAGTTTCTCTTGTTTTTTGAGTGGTTGTGGATTGGTGATTATGATAAGCCTTATTTAAATCATCAGTCTCCAGTGGCATAGACAAAACACACCTTCCCTTCACAGAACAAGTTGGTTCACTGTGACCAACCAGATTCCAAGATCAGGATCACTTCTTTACAGGGACTCACAGTGGTAGAGATAGACAAATCAGCAGAAGCAGATTCACTGTCACCTAAATATAGGATATAAAAATATCCTATATTTATGGAATAATATAATTATTCCATAAATAAAGGATAATACATTTATCTGTTTAATATACCTGTATTAATTTGAAAAGAGCTTGTAATGCTGTTTTCTTTTCCAGGCTGTAGTATAATATTCTTTATAAGTAGAAAACAAACCAAAACAAACTCCAAAACCCTGGGAAGCCAACTGTACATTTAAATCCTACAGCTCTAATTACCAAACAACCCTGTGTGCCTCAGAAGAAAATTCAATACACTTCAACAAAATATCAATATTCTTATTAGCAACCTCTTTAAACAAAGCAAAATGCTATGCACTTATGATCTAAGAATGGCTTAAAAGGGCAAAGGAAACGAAAACATCAGAACAACAAAAATGCATTTGCTTTTTTGGGATAAAAGTAAAAGAAAACCTTTTCCAAATGTACTTCAGATAATATACTTTGTTGAGTCAATCTTGCCCTTTCAGGATTAATCATAAATTATTCAACAGGGCAGTAAAGAAAGCTCCAAGCTTCAAGCAGTGTGACGATTTGTTTTTTGTGCAAAATTCAGAGTTTGATTGCAATCCTTTCTACATGCAGTACCAGCCAAGTTGCCAGGATTCGTTTCTAGGCCTACACAGCATTTAGCAGAAACTCAATAGTTGCTAAAGCAGTGAAGCAGAACTGATCAGGCGTGGATCTCCTCACAGGCAGGTTTCCCTGATAAATTTGTCAATACGTTCTTTTTACAAAACCAGCAGTCATATTCTTCCACAGCTGTAGATATTTCTTGAGAAAAAGGCATTGTCCACGTTATTGACTTAGATAAATGGTCTTTAGTAGCGCAATTTGCATGTCAATCTGGACACTACTGAGCTTTCTGTAGCAAAGGTGGCATCTCACAAGCCTTCCTAAAGAAACAGCTCTGAAAAGACAGAGCTTCCTTTGGAAAAATACTTCAGCATCTTGAAAAATAAATGACAACAGATCGGGAAATGGGAGTAACTGTGCATAAAGGCCTCCAAGTTCTCTCCACAGAGATTGGAAGAATTTTCTGCCAGGTTCAAAAATTTTCAGTCCTGCAACCATATGATCTTAAAAGCTCTTCATACCAAGGCTTGCACACCACTTACAAGTTTTGCTAGCATGGGTAATTTGATTACACAAGTTTTATTAATTGCCCAAATACCCTGAAAGATGACTGAGAGAAGATATTAATGTCCCACTCAGTCAAGAGCATATATTAGAGTACTGTTTTTCACCATTAATTTCAGCAATTGAAAAAATATTTTTCAGATATAGATTCCATCAAATGTTAAAATCCGCTGAATTGAAGGAGTAGTTAACATTTCTCAATTTTAAAAGTGTTACTTTTGCAAATCTATCAGCTAACATTGGAAAAAGTAATTTGTAATTTATAGGTGCTGGTGTTCATATGGTTGAAAAACAGCACATATGATTTTTCAACGATAAAAAGGAAATAATAATTTTCAACGTTAGAAAAAAAACATTTGAAACTATATAACATCAAGAATCTTGTGCTCATGACTGAACTTTATTTATTATCTTTCAATGATTTCCTCTTACAGCATCATATGCAAAGCAGCTATTGTATGCCCTTTGCATGCAGCCAATTACGCAACAATAGAATTCAGCTAAGTATCTATTTTTATAATCATGTCAAAAAGGTTTCTTTTACTATTAACTTCCCTCAAATTTAGTTGACTTACAAAGAGTCCAAGATAAAACGGTTTCTGAGTTTCTCCTTATAACATATCTCAACAGACAATAACTCCTGAAATTCTGTACTGGAAACAATTGCATCCAGCAGGGATACCAAATGATTCAGGAAACAGGAAAATCCTACAAAAGCTTTTAAGACAGGAAGAATCTGGTTTGATTTTCATTCGTGGCAACGAATGAATTCTTACTTCAGTGTTTTACATCAGCAGGCTAACGTAATTCAGTGGTTCCATTTATTAATAAAAACTCTCCATGTTTTAATGAACTAGTTCTTCAGAAAGAAAACAGACGATGGAGTGAAATACTCTTTGCCAACTAAGGTTAATAAAAAGCCAGAACCAAGTGGGATACCTTTTACCATGGCAACTAAATCTTGGACTTATCAAACACTTCAAAGCTTACATTTGATTAACTGGATTGAAACCAGGCCCTGTTTTCCCAAAGAAAAGAAAGGGAGGGAGTAAGATGGGAAAGAATGAGAGCTAAACAGGTGTAACATCATAGGCATTTGTGTCTGGCATGTGCTATTTGTCATGTGATTTTATTGCAGCAGCTGTCTTTCTATAAAATTTCAACATCCAAATCACAGGTCTGATGAAATGTAAAAATAGGATTGCACTTNCAGGTGCAAACAGAAATAAAAGGGGAGTAAAGGGCAGGGTACATGGGACAAACCATTACATAAAAAAACTTATAAATAAATGAAGCATTAAACAGAGAAAACTAAAAATTCACACTACAACACCATATAATACTTTTCTTGTGCCAGGTATATGCTAGATAGACATCAGTCACCCTGGTAAAGGTCACCCACTGACAGCTTGAGGCATCTTGGGCTCTGAGATGTCCCAGTGCTGCTAACTTGCCTGAGCCCAATATTATAGGAAAAGCGCTGCAGCGATCAGTCCTAGGTCTTCTAACACTCAAGGTAGAGCTGCATCAAAGAAATCCTGACTGAGAAAGACAATTATGGATTTTAGGACAACAGGAATAAGAGCCTTTTGTCACAAAGTTGGTTAAAACAGGCTGTTTACGTAGGACTTTGTCAGGATAGTAAAATTATGAGCATAGGAAAAAAAAAGAAAGCAAAGGGACTGGAGTGCATAGGTCTGTCTCTTTAGTCTGCAGAATGCCAAAGCAGAATAGATCAAGCTCTCACTTTTTGTTATTTTTTCACCTCTTTGTCTGCCCCTCTAGCCCCAGAAAAACTTTCCCTGCATCAATGGCAATATAGCCCTAAGTATCCTAAATTGGCATAGTTGTAAGATTTGGTTTTGCTTTTCATTCTTTATTTCTATACATTTTTATGGAAAAGCTGAGCAAATCACACTGGAAATAATAGTGTTGAATCTGAAATTGGGCCACTTGTTCCTAAGTTGCATTTTGTCCTAAGTACATTAGTGAAAAAACATTCTGCTCCTTTTTTTCCCCCCAAATTAGTAGTTTTCCTTTTTGTTTAGTTCAGTTCTTCTAACTTGAAGATGTTCCCTTTTCCTGAGTGCATGTTTGCTGTTATTTTTGCTATGTTATCATTGCCATTGTCCTCTTGGTGTGTTTTTATCTATAAAAATTTCCAAAATATTTTTAATATTTTGGTCCAGGCCTGTCACAGAACATTTAGGAGTTTACTTGCCATTGTCATCACTTGATTAAAATTATTCCACATTTTCCCTAGTTTTAAGAAATCTTGTTTAGGTAATCCTGGGACTATCATGCTAGCGGTCTGAATTTATTGTTTTAGAACCAAATTTTGTATCATTAAATAGGTATGGCAAAATACTAGGACAGAATCTTTTGTTTGTTTGTTTGGTTTTGTTTTGTTTTGTTTTGTTTTGTTTTTTGTTTTGTTTTTTGAGATTTCTCAGTTCAGTGTGGGAAATGAGATGCCTGAAAGATGGTCCAAAAACCTTCTCTCAGTATACAGGTAGGATTTATGATAAAGAGTGAATGATGTCGTCTGTCTCCACTTTCCTTGAAAAATGCATAATGCGCCTGAGTGTCCTTTCCTTTCATTTGTCATGCAGGTATGTTTCAGTCCTGGATTTTTCATTTTGCAATCCCCGTATAGTCTTAGGGAATCTCTATTTACTTTTAACATGCTGAGCCGTGAACAGAGTTCTGCAGTGTGCCTGTTATGGGCAGGTGCAAGCCTGTGCTACACACACTCAGAGCTAATATATGCTTTCCTTGCCTGCACTTTGAGTTGGTACAAACTCATTCTGTCTATATTTTAAGACATAGTGGGAAACTGATTCAGAGGTCATGAACTCTGATGAAAGCATAGTTGGTGCCTACTTACTGTAGGGATGTGGCTTTCAGTAACAAATTTATGTTTACCTGTAATTTGCCACACACAGGACTGGGAGATTCGGAGGGATATATACATGCTGTACTATGACTTTGCTGAAATAATAGCAACAGAATCTTCTAATTCTGAAACCCAGAGGTTCTATTCTTAGTCTCCATCTGTACAAGGGAATCTTATTCTATTCAAATCTTTAATGTATTTTTAAGTGATAGTACAAAACAGTACTGAATCATTTTCACAAAGAAACATATTGGTTGAACTAAACCTTTTCTGCAGGGTTCTTTTTAATCCTTCTCTGTGATTTGACACTCCACCACAAGTCTTTGCAAATCACATATGTATCCATCTTGTCATCTTCTCTTGAGGCTTTCTTCTCATAAGGGTGTTTAAAATAGATTAAATGTTCCTGAAAATAAATACTGTCCAAATACTGTCTTTTGTACTAGAGGTTAAGTATTCATACCATACAGACTTTAAAACTTCATGTGTATAAAGAAATCATAATGCAATAATTTAACTAAATTAATTAATCTGGTACCAAAATCATATTTACATTCTTCATCAAACATGTCTGTGGAAATTTTTCTGTGGGTCCTACTCTGCCATAGCCTTGCAAAGTTAGAGAAATCTTGATGAGCATTGCAGGAAGAAAAGGAAGAGTTCAGGGCAAAATGTCATCAACCCTTATTGTCTGATAACTCACTCAGAATCACAGAACATTCTAAGATGGACAGGACCCATAAGGCTCATCAAGTCTAGATCTTAAGTAAATGGCCACTTTCAGGATCAAATCTGTGCCCTTGGCATTATTAGCACCATGCTCTACCCAACTGAGCAAATGACCTTGCTGCTAGAAACAGTTAAAACTAAAACACCAGAATACCAAAACCTGCTTTTTATTCCATTGCAGGTTGCAGTTTTCAGAAGTCCTTAGATAGCCTTTTCTAGATCAGATAAATATCTCACACCAACAGATGAATAGGGGTCAAGAATCCTGCTTATAATCTATTTATCTAGGAGTCCATCTGGGGAAAAAGGGTGAAGTAAAAAACAGGAGAGAAACAGAAACCTTGTAACAGAAGAGCAAAGAAAAGAACAAGGAGAATGGAAAGGCATGTGTTAAAAGACCTGTATAAGAAAAGCCAAGACATCAGAAAAATCCATTGTCAAATGGATTAAAACAAGATTAAAGCAATTAAACCTAGAAGATTAAAGGAGAGCTGAAAGCAACAAAAGGTGTTGAAAAGATAAGAGCAGGAAGCACAAAATGGGGAGAAGCAAAAGCAGCAGCTGTCTGCAAGACACTAGCAAATTTTTAAACTGGTTTTTAAACTGGTGCAGCAAGGGTCTAACAAGTAGTATAACCACATAATACTTTAAGAACATGTGTCTTGTAGGAGCATAAACATATAGGTTTCAAGAGTCTGGTTTGGCAGTTTGCTTGTGTCACCCTGTCAGAAAGGCTGCTCACTACTGGCTAAAGGAGAGTGCCCTGAGTCTATGGGAATCACAGTGGTATCCAAATCTGCACTGTCCTTTCGAAAACAGAGATGTTTGGCATTGATGTTTTGGCATTCTACAATAGAGAAGAGATTCCATAAGCATTTACAGAAGTTTTGCTTAGAAAATTCCCTAGTGACAAACACTTGTGGCATCCCAGCAACTTCTTATAGATAATGAAAGTTGTTCACAGAGCAATATTGTCCCTCAGGAGGATAGATTCAAATCCTTACTGGTCTTAACACATTAAAAGTCTCCACACAACAACTAGCCTCTGCAACAATGAAATCTGCTGCCAAAAGCTAAAGAAATTTTCCTTCATGATTCCCAGCACAGCTAGTGAAAAAAGAGAAATCAAGTGCCCATTTGTGTGTCTGGTTTTCTCAAGCTGAATAACCTAAACATTATTTCTGCCTTCATTTCATGGAGGTGTGAACCCACTTTCATCTGCAAATTTATCCCCATTCTCTTATACTCTCAGAGTGAGTGAGATGGAAGTTAAGCTGATAAATATATCAGTGTAAATCCTAACTGTTACTGTTTACAAGATATGCACATGAGTCTGCTCCACTTCTGTTTGCCAGCAGATATCCTCCTTCATATAAACAAAATAAAAACTGAGCTATAGCCAAAAGGATGGAATATGTAGATATGTCAGTTAGGGCATATTTTAACTTGTTCTCTCAAGCATGTTCCTTATTTTACAGGCTGTGGCTACTGTGTTTATAAAAAAGAGGTAATGCTTTGACATGCAACTTCTAGACTGTTAGGATAGTCCCTGGCATAGATTTGAGTCATGTGAATGAGTGCTTGCACAGGCAGTATCCATGTACAATTTGGAGCTTAGTAAGGGCTAAAACCCACTCCTGATAGGCCATTTGAATAAAGCCTTTCTGGTTTGGGCAGTTGCAGAGTTTAATTCTGGGGACGTGAACTGTTCTGAGTCAGAGATGAGTCCCTGCCTTGTTTTTACTGCTCCACAGAGGTAACCATAGCAGACATAGTGGTTACAGGGTTATGCAAACTTCTCATATTAAAGAAAGGCTCTAGTTAAAACATCTTATTTGTGGCTAGATAA
This sequence comes from Illadopsis cleaveri, assembly GCA_013399915.1. Taxonomy (NCBI): domain Eukaryota; kingdom Metazoa; phylum Chordata; class Aves; order Passeriformes; family Timaliidae; genus Illadopsis; species Illadopsis cleaveri. Next base: position 247,139 of record VXBB01003372.1, on the reverse strand, counting down.
TCTATTTTCAATTTTTTGCCCACGGAGAGGCTCTTGTAAGCAGCATTTATTTTTCCAGCTAAACCTGGGATGAACACAAAAATCACATAAAATAAAGACAAAGAGGTATCTCAACTGCCATTAAAAATCTGGAAGACCTGGACCTGCCCTCTCCATCATGCTGCAGATATTCTGTTTCAGTACATTGTGAGTACTAACAGGATATTTAAGGTCATATCTCCTAGCTCTGTTTACTATGGCTGCTTTCTTTTCCTGATTGCTGCAAATGACTGCTTTTGCTAAAAAATAATCTCCTTCCCATGGACAGTCTTATGGCAGAGAATCTTTTTAGTGGCTAGAGGCAAATCTCAGTAGTGAGTCATCCAATCAGTCAATCAAGAAAATAGTGAAGATTGGCCGTAAAGCAATCTCATACATACATATTCCCCTTTGCTTTGCCCATCAGTGTCAAATTCAAAATGCAGGTGCATAAATGCTCTTCAGTGACTGCATAGTCATTATCACATAATTTTACTGGTTGATCGGTATGCTCAGTAACATGACTCACTATTCAGATTTCCTCCTCACCAGGGGGAGAATTTTCTTTTCAGATTTTTTTTCCGATTCACACCCAATGATTTTGGAAGAAATTAAGAAAGATGAATGTACAACATGGGGATTCTGGTTTATTGGAAGAACAGTAGGCTTCTTCCTTTTTAGTCATCTGCCATTCATGTCTTCTGCATGGACGAGGTCTTATGCATAACCCACTTTTAATCACTGATAGCTGGCATTTAGTGTGACCATTCAAATGCTCACTGCCTCCAATTCTAGGCTCTTCACCTACACAGTTACATCAGGAGTCCTAATTTCCTAAACCTCATGAAGAGTTGGGGTTTGCCCAAAAGACAATTCAAAGCCTATGTATCTGTCTGTTGTTCTGGATAATGATGTGAAAGGATGTGTTTTTCTGTGTTGTTAATATCTTAGTCTGAAGAAATTGATTTCATAATCTAGCCATTAAATTGAGATGTCTGGAATTTCATACGGAACCATAACTTTTACAGTGTTCCCAAATTGTTGAGGCCAATCTAAGGTGTGGTTGTGATACAACCTTGCCCTCAGAATGCAGTCACTTGTACTTTCTTTTCTGGTCTTCCCTGGCACTGAAGCATAGATGAAACTGGCAAACTACTTCAGGGTGCTATCATCATGAAAAATTAGTTTTGTGAAAACCTGTCTGCTGTTTAACCTGCATCAGCTGTTTCATTTCAGTTGTCAATGCAGAAAGAATGAAATGAGAAGCATGGAGCACCAGTCTAAATAAGAAGTGGTTTAGATTAGTTTATAAATTGTTTTGAAAAAGCACCATGAAGTCAAAATCCAGAAGAAGAATGTAATATGTGAAGAATGTAATTCAAACTCGAAGATGTGATATAAATCCGCAACACACATGATGCGTTCAGACACTCAGGGTCATCATATGTAGGAGGATCGGACCCACAGAAGGAATGAGGCAGGCAGCAGCAGGTGAAGGGAAAGCTAATGATACTTTATTCTAAATTCTTCTTCTATATTCTCTATTCTTCCTCATCCGACTCCATCTTATATACAGTTTGTACAAAGGCAAGAGATTGGTCATTTAGGTCACCACCTCTTCAACCTGGATGGTGAACACCACCATCAATCAATTCTCCTCTCAGAGGAGAAATATGAAAAACAATCTAAAAATATACATAGTTTATGTTGAGGGTGTGTGAGAATCTGCTTGCAAGATTCCAAACACTCAAAACCAAGAAAGCTGAGGGCAACACACACATGGTTGCCTGAATGGCTTAAAAAGGCTGACTCAGGCAGCAATGACTCCTGGCTGAACATCTGTCCCCTACATAAGAGGCATCATTGGGACACACCCCTGAGCGAAGGGCCCCTGGTGGTTGATGGATATTGCACTGCAATTTGCCCCCGCAGTATCTTGGAAAGAAACATCTACCATCTCTGCTTTGGAGTTGGACCACTGTGTGTCCTGTAGCAGAAAATTCTTGTGTTCAGACAAAAACGGAAGGGCTCAGCAAGGAATACTCTTCCTGAACCTATCTCCACACACATGAAGAAGCAGACTTGAGTTTCTCTGTGTCAGCTCTGAGGCTGGCTCCAAGAAGCTATTCTGTCTGACCCATAAGCCACACAGAGGATTTTCTGTGGCACTATGCCTGACCTGGTAAGCCCACAGCTTGTTAGCTTTGGCACAGCACCAGACCAACATGGCTAAGCAGTTTCTAGTTCTGACCAGCTCAGAGTCTGAACAGAACAATACTAAGTCTGTCTGAACTTGACTGTGTACGTTAGGTGTCACAGCATTTGATTAAGTGGTGAAAGCCCTCCAGTACTGCTCTTTAGACTGTATTTAAGTATGAACCTGAGGCAGTTACTGACAGTTAAGGCAGCTAGGACCAAAATCTAGCAACTTCTAGTTGAAAACTTGACACGCCCTTCTACTTCTCCTCAACAGTCTTAACCTAACTTGCTAGCCTAACCTGGTAACCAAGTGAAAGAAGGAAATGGGGAACTGCTTCTATTCTGTAAATGAAGCCCTATACAGCAGGAAAGTAGGGGTTACTGAGATTGAGCACCAGTCAAGGGAAGCTTCAGCATACCACATACAGGAGACAAAGAAATGGCTTTCTTCCTTTTCAGTTCACTTTTCCATGTTTTTCTGTCCCCATTAGACTCTTGAACTTCCGTCTCAACAGAAAATCATCTTTATTTGCTGGTGGCACATATAATTTCCTAGACTACAAACGTGTAAGTTCAAATCTAGTGCAGCTAAGGCATATGGCTCTTAACACTAGGTCTTCCACTTCCTGGCTAGTCATGGGGACTGCCTTTATGTCAATATAATGCCTTTCATACTGACTGTAGACTTCAGTAAGTCTAAACGTTTCACGTCTTTAAAATTTAGGTGGTGGTAAGCCTAAACCTGGAGCACAGAAGAGCTATATATGGAGATTAGTACCTATTTCTCCAGAAAAGACACTTATGAATCTGGTTATGTATTTAAAATTAGGTTAATACAAAAGGTTAAACAATAAGTCAGCCATTGACTTTAGGGACCTGAAGGTTTAGTCAAAGTTTGAAATCCAGTGAACTGCTGTTGGGGATTTCAAGGGCTTTGAGACACTTCAATATCCAAGGCAGACAATGCAAGCTTTAACCTTATCATTAACTAAGGAGAGAAACTTCATTTACCAGTTTCTCTCCAAGCATTCTGCAACCTACGGGGTGCACAGGTCTCTCTCCTTCAGAAGTAGGAAAGAGTGACACTTATTTTTTATCACTTAGAAAAGCTCTCAGCCTGGTACTTAAAGGCATTCTCCTTGACTCTAAAGGTTATCATTCAAAGCACTTCCTTCTTTCTTAGAGCAGGAAGAAGTTTTCCATTTTCTAGGTCAGTATCCACTGAATTGGTCTGATTTTACAAGACCTCTCTGCTTTGAGTGGGATATAGTGTAAGGTTAGGTACAGAGTCTCAGGGGGTGTTTAGTGAAGGGAGACATGGAACTGCCAAGCTTCTGTAACACAAGTAACCACAGGTGGACAACAGAGATGGGGTGCCAATCCTGAGTGTGTACAGAAAATACAGTACAGAAATACAACTGTAGGCTTTTAAAACAATTTTTGCCAGGAAACTTAAGCTGCTAGAGCTTTTAAGCAAGTTAGAAGTGGGATGAGGGGGCGTTTTTGGATAGCCCTTCTGATCTGTGGTTTATATATTCCATTTAAGGTGTTTATGAAGTATTTTCATAGTCACCTTAAGGCCTTGTGAAAAATTTACTTCAACTTTTGGCTCCTTTGCTGAAAGCAAAAATGTTTTTTTTTTTCATCTTGGCATGCCCCTATATTTTTCTTTTCTATAAGATACATAGTTTGTGCTGGTAATATTTTGGCTTATTCTCTATTGTGTCTCCTATAAAATACCATTATTAAGTGTATTCTCTTTATTTTAGAACTTACATAATTGGAAACTCATTATATACTCTTTCTATTTAAATCTCTCCAGCTTTGATCTCCTTATTTTGTACAGTTGGCTGGTGCAAATACTTTAGTGTTACCTAGAGACAGGGAAATGAGAGCAACAGTTTTATCTTCCTCTAAATCATTTAGGTGCATGCTGAATGCATCAGGCTCAAACCTTTCCCTCTTTTTAATGTATTCCACTAAAGGTTGAAAGGCATTTTAAAAAAAACCCTAATGTTCTCATCACATTGTGGCCAATTTTTTTTCACTATTTTACTAATATTGCAGTCTGTATTTCATTTTACCCTTTTAAATTTTAATTAATCTACAAAAAGTTTCATCCAATTATTTAATATAAGTATTTCCAGGCATTTCAAGGAGCTTCCTACACTTATGTTAGTGTCTTAGCTGGGATACAGACTAAGAAATAATCACTACATGGCATGTTGAATATAGATGTTCTTTGACAGATGAAAATAATGTAAAATTGTCCTTGTTAAATACAAAAAATCTTTGCATGCTTAAAAAGTGTGCATGGACATGGGACAGTTGTATGTTCATTTTCAGGATACCTAGACCTTAAAGTGATTCACTTTTAGCCTTTAGATTGTCTATGATCAGCTTGAATTGGGACAGAGGACACCATTTGAAGGCCTGATTTGAAGGAAAGGGTAACAAGGGTATTTCAATTGAGCATTAACATTGCTGTCACTAGATGGACACGAAAAGAAGGACACTCATGTAGTCAGTGTCAGAGCAAAAAGAGAGAGAGGTTTATTTTTCACTTGGGTTTATATAGATTTTGGACAATGATCAGAGATTGGAGACTGAGATTGCCACCTCTCTGACTCTAGTGGTCAAACTAGAAGTCCGTCAATTGTCCTTCCTTCAGAGAGGTATGTAAACATCACTTTTGCTTACTTAAAAGTCTGTGAGAAACTGCACTACAAAAATGCAAACATCAGAAGGCTGAAAAAGATCAAAGCAACACTTTGCCAAGGTTTTAGTATTCTCATGTCTGCAAAAAAGTTTCGTTTCCTAAATATGATTCTCAGTCTCACCACAGGCAGACTTTCTAGTTGCTAGACAGAAATATAAGAAGTGTTCACAACAAATTTGGTGGAAATCTATTAACCAAACACTTCGCTTGAAATGAGCAGCTGTAAAGATATTATGGATGCCTTGAAGTTACATCCTACACAATCCTACCAAATCCTATAATTTCTGGCCCTGTTCCAGCACATGAGGAGTCCCAGCCCTGTACTTTAGTTATTACTATTAAAGTCAAGCAATGTTCAAAATGAATAAAAACATCATAAACCAGCCTGCAGAGTTTCTATTCCATTTCTTATAATCCTCAGCATTTAATTAAAGAAAATTCTATTCCTTTTCAATCCAAAACTATTACAAGTGTGGTAGGATACATCTAATCAGAACACAGTTGCAAAGCATAGTTATTTTGCAGTCATGAGTCAAACTTTTCAAAGAAATTTTAAAAGAAACTTCAAGCTGTGTGTAGTTAAATATGGCCCAGTATCTGGACATTAACAGGAAAGAAAATATAACAGGTAGCCTTAAAAAACAAGATTTTTTTTTAAAAAAAAATTCCTTTGGGATTTCATGAGTTTTCTTTTAAAGGGCTAGGGACTTTGCAAAGATGAAACAGTTGGAGAATAAATGTTCTTTGTTTTGGTTATTCTGAACTTACCAAGGTATTTTTTTCATTTCTGAAGAACTAATGAGATGAAGATATTAGAAAGATCATAGAGGTTTTGATTATTTGTGTATGAGAGATAAATTTTAAGCACATTCTGTGGTTAACTTCTCTCTGATTGTTAATTTTCCTGCAGGTGTACATTGATGCATTGATATTTTGTAAAATTAATGTCCTTCTATTAAATCTCCTGAAGAAATTCAACAACAGTAGCAAAAAATGGAGAAAGCCCACATATTGTAGCCTACATACTTCTACATCCTTAAATGAAATACCCCATTTGGCTTTTTCAACTTATCTGGAAGGCACAAGGGTGCAATTTTCTGGGTACCAACACACTTATACCCATATACAACTACATATGCATCTGAAGTCAAGAAACATTCTCTCAGGCACTGAAAAGCACAAAAACAAAGTTTTATTCCCCAAAGGAATAAAAAAAGCTCAACTGAAGAAAACGAAAAAACAAAGCCCAAAGCGATTAAAACAAATTAAAAAATCAGGACAAATAAAAGTTATAAATTTACTATATGCATTTTTTGTATAGTAGTCTGTTATATGTATTTATTTAGAGCCAATTTATATTTTATTGAAGCAACAAAGGCTATGCTATAGGTTTGTGACTTTGAATTATCTCATAAATTCACATGGCAAAACCTTACTGCTTTTTCCAGGCTCTAATATTTATACTCTGAAAACAATCAGTTTTCACAAAAGCTGTTCCTTCTGCATGTCCGTAGGAAGAAAGTGATAAAATTGTCAGGAGGCCTTTCCTTTAAGGAATCGAAATGAGTTTGTGGAGAAGGCTACAAGCCTTTTTCAAATAGTTTACCAAAAAGTCCATATAAATCAAATTTATGTAGCATGTCTTCATGCATGCCAAGGCCCCTGAACATACTGAACCAAAATCCTTCAGAAGTTTTCTAGAACTTGCTATTTCACTTAGACAGTAAATGCTGTTTTGCTTGGTGCTTAATCTAGTTAAAAAATGAGGGATTTCATGCACTTAGCTACCATGTCCAAAACCAACTTTCTCATACAGTTGAAATACAAACATTGGTTTTCTTAGCTGTCCTGAACTTGGTATGTGTTATATGGAATGCAATCATACTCTGTGACAGTTGAATTGAGAAATTTATCTTTTCCCATGTTAATCTTGCCAGTGATCTGATTATATTGTATATCCAGGATATTAAACTGGAAGACAGACCCCACCAGAAACCCTAGATTCTAGCTTGCTTGGAGCTGTATTAATGAGTTCTCTCTGGAAATCTCTCTTGGTGCCACCTGCTGCATTTATTAAAAAAAAATATTAAACAACCCATATGATCTGTTTTCACTTAAAACAGTGGTATTGTCTGACTGTCAAATAATAAAATGGTGGCAGCTAGTTGAGAAGTTTTATATTTTTGACCAAAGTGTCTGATATAACTGAACAAGCAATATGTTATAAGGCCTACAAACCTTTCTGCAAATAATGCCCTTCTGGCAATAATACAGAAATAAGTAATTTTTCAGGACCCAGGTTCTAAATTACAAAAAAAAAATCTTTGTGAAAATTTCACATTTAGGTAAATGTTCATTCAATTTTAGAATATAGTTACACTGTGAACTATCAGTTGCATTCCTAAATTTACAAGGCAGATTGAGCTAACTGACACACACAGAGACAGTAATGCCTATCAGCCTCCTCTTCCACATGATCTTCTCATCATCCCCCTACCATTTCCCACAGTTCCAAGACCTTGCTGGGCTCACAAGATAATATAGGGTTCCCCTTGCTGGTGTGTCTGAGCAGTGACAGACTGCATCTTCTCTCTCCTTGTCCTAAGGCTGCAAAATAATAACAATTTGGGGAACAGGGGATTCATTAGTCTTTTGGTTTAAGTGTGTAAAGTCCAAAACTCATTTAGAATCTGTGTTCTAAATCTGTGGTGTTAGCAGGGAAAGCTCTGATAGGTGTGTATGTTTTCTGATGATGGGAGGAAATTCAACATAATCTGTGGTGACTTTGAACCTTCTTATCAACTGTGGACTGAAACAAGCAATTTTGGAAGAAACGTGGTCTGGCAAAGCATGAATAGTGCTGGCAGAATTTGATTATTTCAGACTGAAATAATGAAAGAGACAGTTGTAAAATAGCAGGTAATAGAAATGTCTGTTTTCATATGTAAATTAAATCAAATAACAGAATAATTAGAATTAGGCTTTTGGGGGCAGCTGAGATGGCTGATATCAGTTCTTTCCTTTCAGAAAAGACCTGACAAAGAAAATACACTCCTAAATAGTTCTGCATTTTTACTTAGTGCAACCATGAGTTTTATACAAAGCCTAAGAATTGTCATAATTTCTTCATGCACCATAGTGCTGAAAGGTGCTTACAATTTTTGCTGGGGTGAGTGGACAGGAAACATCATGTGTTTCAGTAGGAAGCTTCAGTTCCTTCCAACAAGGTTGATGACTATATCAAAAATAACTGTTCACATTGGCCATTTGGTACTACCTCCATCATCATCATCATCTGTAAAAATCGCCTGTAGTACCCCTGTGTACATATTTTCCCTCTTCTCCTTTTTTAGCACTAATATCCCCCAGCAATCTTGACCAGCCTTCTCTGGAACCCCCATCCAAACCCTCAGCCCCAGGAATCTGTCCAAGACCATTGTCTTCAATACCTGTCTGAGCAGAGCTGTAGGATTATTTATCTGCAGCCCTGTTCTCCAGGTGGACATCAGACACAGGTTCTGGATGAACTCCTCCTGTATTTTGTACCTTGTCCTCAGCCCCATCATTAGCCCTATCACCTTGTCACCCTGATGGGACTCCCAGTTCCCTCCTGGCCCTTGCTCAGCTTTCCCCCTGCCCAGCCCCAGGAGTGCACTGTGCAGTCAATGCCCTCAGCTTCTGCCTTCCTGCCCCTCACTTGTAGATGGTCTGCACTTAGCTCTGAGATTGTGTGTTCCTTTCCCATTTGTTGTAGCTTTTTAATGGTCTCTTTAAAATTATAATAAAGATTCCTGTGAGGAATTAAATGAGGTGTGCTCAAGTCTTGGAGTTGTGTCATTTAAAACTCAATAGTATTTGAGTTCAGTTACAGAAGATAAGAAGACAGAGTCAGTCTCAAGCAGAAAGGTCAGAAATTGATTTATGGGAGCAAAGATGATCTGCATTCCTTGGTTAGATGCTTTCCCATTTTACTTAAGATTTGAAATGTTGATAGATAACCTATGCATTTAAGTGAACAAACTTAAACATAAAAAAATAAAGCTGCATATCTCTGAAATTAAACTACTTAGCTATTTCTTTTCAGAAAAGATTATTTGGAAATGAGGTCTGAACTTGCAATTGGGTTCTGAATTCAAAGACTTGTTAAGAGATATTTGTAGTGTTATTGACAAGACACTTAGGCACATATTCTAGTATTTTTATAACATAAATGCCTGATCTAAAGATGGAATATAAAATATTTCTAGATGGCTTTACTAGTTTATGAAACGTTTCTAGGTACTACAAGTAAAACTTAATTAAATAATATGAAACTGCAGTGTGAAAGCAATACTTTTCTTAACAGTTACTGTAAAAACAACATTCACACACTATGAACTTGTTTGGTCTAGTGTTGGATAAGATAACTTCTGTAGGTACTCTTGTTAATAGGTGTATACCTTTGACCATAGTAAATATGTGCACTTAGGGAAAAGCACAGAAGTATAGAGTAAAGGCAATAAAGAACACTAAGGGACAAAATAAAATTCTCTTGGTGATAAAGCTCATAACCAGCCACAGATGGTAAGATGTCAACAGTGAAAAAAAAGGAATTAATGTTCAAGAAATGTTAATGTTCTCTAATTAGGAAGAAGCAGAATGCTATATGTGCATCAGATTAGGAAAATTAAATGCTTTTTAAGGCCGTTACAACCGCCAGGGAATAGGAAAATCTCCTACTATAGATATACATGTTTCATCTGATTGTCTGAATAATATGAACCAAAAAGTCCTGGAGGAGCTGGCTGAATCTGACCTACTGATGCTTTGAATTTTTAAAAACCAGGAGATTGCAAGGGAACTAGAAGAACTGTTTTGCCAGCAATATAAAGGGCAGAAAATGCAAGTGTGGCAGCTATAGCCCAGTTAGATTATCAGTATAAACACTGCCAGGCGATGGAGGGGAAAGAGAACAGATATAACAAAGCAGTGATTTAATTAAGAATCAAAATTATTGTAAGTTCTAAGTAGTTGTCTTAGTCAAAAAACTGTCAGAAACTGTCAAGGAAACACCAAACCCAAAAAACCAAAAACAACAGAAAACCAAACCATACCAAAACAAACTTATTAAGCCATTTTCATGTTTTCCTAGGAAAACATGCCTGATTCCTAAACTTAAATATCTAGATATAATACATCTTAATTTTTTATAGGCCTTTGTTTTACTGTTAATTGTCAATCTGTAAAGATAAATATATAGAAGATTATCTTAAATGATTTTCAGTAGAAAGTTACTGAGTAATGAGATTCAGAGTAAACTCTGAAAAGTTCTTCAGGCCTTTGTCCAGCCTAATTTAGGGTTCCTCATGTAAATCAAAAGTACAGTACACCTGCTGGAAAATGGTTCAGCATACGTATCTTTGTATAAAAGGTAATACTAGATTGCATCAGGCAAAATCCATGATCAGTCCCTGCTGGAGAATATAACCAATATGTAGAGAAAATTGGTAAAGAGTATATTTTTCTCGATTGATCAATTCTGTGAAATGTAGATTGCATTTACTTTTTATTTATTTTAATTTATTTAATTTATTTTTATATGTTTTTACATGTTGCTGTAAGTACACTCTAGAATCAGGCCCTAAAGGCTGTGTCTCAGACCACACTGTAAATCTGAAGAAAAACCTTTGACATTTTCTATGAATTTCTTTTTCTTCTTTTGTAGATTAATATTTATTTTGGAATTTTAACAAGGGAATTATAGCCACAAGAATCCTTTCCCTTAACACTTTCGATATATGGCTATTTTATCTAGTTCAGTCTTCTCTTCATTTTTTTAGAAGGCTCTACAAGCTGCTGTATACATATTTATTCAACATCTGCTTTCAAGTAGTGTAGTAGACTAAATATAAAGTTAAGATGCCAGCATTTCATTTAATTAGTTTTTGTGTAGAAGGGTGGTTATTGTGTCACCACACTGTTGCATCTTCCTACAGCCCCACTAATACCAAAGGAATCCCTCTCGCTCTTTTCCTTTCCTTCCCTTCCCAGCCATCCCTCCTTCCATCAGCATTCCCACAGCCTCCCTTCCAGCTGAAGGATGGGCATCTTTTCTTTGGCCTGCATCCAGACACTGTCTGACCTGCCTGGATCCATTCACCTTGGTAACTCAGCAAAACCAAAACTAAACCAAATAATCCTATGATAACTGACTCAAATGCATTGGCTCATTATGTAGTCAGATGAGGACCAGATCAAGAACATGTAACTGAAATCATAAAAGGGAGAGCATGAATGGGAGTGGTGGCAGTTGGCTTCACCACCTTGGCAAAAAGGAAATATAAGGTCAGTTCTTCCATAGCATCTGATCACATAATTAGGATTGTACCCATTTGCTCTTCTGGGATGTTTGCCCTCTGAATCCTCATCTAAGCCAATCTCTAGCAACTTTTTCTTTTATATCAATGTAATTTTTCTCATTTATTCATCTACTAAAAGCACAATGTGTTTGCTGAAGTGCGAGATAAGCACCTGTATGAACAAGTAAAAGAAGAGGTAAAGAAGGCCAAGCCTACTGATCAGACTATGACTTTAAATTATCAGGCCAAGGTTCTTAGAAATGACTAGTTTGTTTGCATATTAATTTTTTCCTTGGAACCTAATATCACTCGTTTTTCTTCTAGCATCATAAGGCATAGAACAACCAAGTTTCAAAATTGTAAATATGTTCATATTTTCCTCCAAACATGCCTGGCTCCCTAGTCTCTTTTGAAAATCACAGCCATAATGCATTCCGCATATCATGGTTTAGGAATGGTAGTCCCCAGTTTAGTGTTCCCATTGAAAGACTCCAAACCATGCGCTGCTTATTCACTTTCCCATCCCCCTCCCCTTCTCCTTGCAGCAGGCTGGAGAGGAGAGCTGGAGGCACAGAAGGTAAAGATCAGGGGTTGAGAATAAGAAAAATTTACTGGAAACAGCTATAAGATAAGAAAATGAACAGTAACAGCAATAATATTAATAAGAGAGCATAGAAGACAGGCAAATGATTTGCAATGGTTCCCCATGCAGTACAGGCAGGACCTCACGCCTGCCGATTGCTCCACCCTACCTGCCAGAAGGAATCCCTTCCGCCCCCACCCACTCTG